>SDVV010005699.1:0-19008 GCA_016164225.1 Gammarus roeselii | reverse complement strand
AAAAACATCTCACCAATCTCCCTCCTCTTTACATCACTCGTACTACAGCCACGCACATTCAGCGACCCTAACAATAGGGTTTGGAGAGGCGTGTGCCTCTCCTCCCCCGGCTCGTCTTGCCGTCTTCGAGGAAAAGTTTTTACAGAGAACGGGATTCCTAGCCCCTTCGCTCCGCCCCGTTTTGTCGTCTCCGACACGCTGGGGATTGCGGTAGCCGATTATACTCCTGGCTACGGGGCGCCCCTTTAGTCGCCTTCTACGACACGCGGTGGATACGGTAGCACGATTCTAAGGCCCATCATGACCTGTACAATAACACCGTAAGGGTTACACTAGAGAAATAAATAAATCACATTACAGAGACGTATTTACGAGAGAATCTTGATAACATACGTTGACCGTGGTTTTCGACCGATTTAGACCTTTGTGTTTATTACAATACTCGGAAATTTTGAAGCTTTTAAGATTCTCGACTGCTCCCGAGTTGTTAGGTAAAAAAAATCTGGCTGCTCGAAGCTAAATGTCTGGTAGGTACAGCGTGGCGCCTCACGCGCTTGACGGTCTAAATGTCTGCTAGGTACTGAGTGTCGTCTCCCGCCCTCAGCTGTCTCCGCCGGCTGAATTCCCAAACCCCAACCCCCTCCTTTCCTATACAAGCAAGGGTTTTCCTGCCTCATCATTCATGAAGGCTAGCTAAGTTGTTTTCCGTAAGAAGTCGTTGGTGCGTGGTTAAGATAGCAGGGGGAGGAGGAGGCCCCACGTCCACATGGCTCTTACTACATTACAGAGAAATAACTTTTTATCGATAGATTCGAGATAACTTCAGTTATATTCTCTTTCACTCGTAAGAGTCATATGGTTTAGCATAGAAAATTTGATCATGTAGTGCAAGCTGGCCGATGCCAGAAGAGCACAGAAGTTGGATGAATCGGCTGCATCTTAAACTGAATGTTTCCAAAGAAGCGCTTGCCGTGTAAGGAAATGATAACACATTTGTATATGTGGCGGTAAGGACTGTGATCATAGGCCATGACATGAATTGCTTGGTGCCTACGACAGCCAATATACTAGCTCATAGCAGCCAAACAATATGCGGGCCTAGAGTATGAGCATCTAAATAGTGATTATGTACATCAATATATACTGCTTTCTTGTATGACTGTGAATGAACAGCCAGGTAGTGGCAGTAGAATCCTCAATATCGAAGTATCTACCATGTGTACCATAGCTAATATGGTAACCTTGTCGTACAGTGAGTTGGATAAAGTAAATATGTACCGAGGAAACCGACGTAATCCCTTTCTTGAAACCGTCGAGTTGAGTATTTCATAACGATATGGTAAGATAATCAATACACGTACCCTATAATATGTCCCAAAGTTTCTGGCATTAGCTAGCATAATGTCACAAACCTTTGACACAAGAGGGACTATCCACCTGGTCCTCAGTGAGACGCAAGGTTAGTTAGGGTTCCCCACTGCAAATAGGTACATGTGCCCGAACACGTGGGGCGACATCCAGAACTCCTTGGATATGAAGTCTTGGAGATGGACCCCACGTGTTCAAGCGAGAGATGAGGAAGGTTTTGTGACGTCATGAGCTTTAGTGAAGGCATGCGGTGTGGCTTCATCGATCAACGAGCAGATGTAATGCCCCACTAATGATGTCTTGAGTGGTTTGCCTGAAGTAGAATGTGTGAGCAACAAGTCATTGTTATACGGACATCGTGCTACGTAGGCGTTGAGTGTGGTCATAGGACCCACCCAGGTGGTGTGTCGCCAAAATTTGTGTTGACATATTTTGCGTATTGACATATTTTGCAGGTCGAAAAAAATTCGTCAACAAAATTTGTGTGTTGACAAATTTCTGAGCCCACAAATTCCTGTGTCGACAGATTCCTGTGTCGACAGATTCCTGTGTCTACAAATTCCAGAGTCGACAAATTTCTGTGTCGACAAATTTGTGTCGACAAATTTGTGTCGACAAATTTCTGTGTAGACAAATTTTTTGTGTCTACTAATTTCTGGGTTGACAAATTTCTGTGTCGACAAATTTTGTGGCGAAAAATCTGATGCGTTGACAAATTTTATGTAGTCAAATTTTGCGTGTCGACAAAATTGGTGTCGACAAAAATTGGTGTCGCCAAATTTCAGTGCCAACAGATTTCTGTTGACAACTTTCTGTGTCAACAAATTTCTGTGTCAACAAATTTCTGTGTTAACAAATTTGGTGTGTCAAAAAATTTCTGTGTCAACTATTTGGTGTGTCAAGAAATTTCTGTGTCTGCAATTTGGTGTGTCGAGAAATTTCTATGATGACAATTTGGTGTGTTGACTAATCTCTGTATCAACAAAATATGCGTCAACAAAATTTGTGTGTCAATAAATTTGTTGTGTCCACAAATGTATGTCGATAAAAAATATTCCAACAAATTTACATAAACAAAATATTGTGTCAACAAATTTTTTGTGTCGACAAATTTCTGTGTCAACAAAAAGTTGTCAACAAATTTTTGTTTTCGTTTTTTGACAAATTTGTGTAACAACAAAATTTCTGTGTTGAGAAAATTTTGAGTCTACAAAAGTTTTGTTTAAACAAAAGTTTTGTCAACAAATTTGTTTGTGTTGACAAAATTTTGTGTTGGCAAATTGTGCGTTGACAAAATTTATCAACAAAATTTCTTATGTCGACAAAAAAATTGTCAACAAAATTTGTGTCGACAAGTTTAGGTGTCAACAAATTTCGTGTTGACATAACTTTGTGTCGTCAAATTAGTGTGTTGACAAACTTTGTATCTACAAATTTTTGTGTCCACAAATTTTTGTGTCCACAAATTTCTGTGTCCACAAATTTCTGTGTCCACAAATTTCTGTGTCCACAAATTTTTGTGTCCACAAATTCTAGTGTCCACAAATTCTAGTGTCCACAAATTCTAGTGTCCACAAATTCTAGTGTCCACAAATTCTAGTGTCCACAAATTCTAGTGTCCACAAATTTTTGTGTCCACAAATTTTTGTGTAGACAATTTTTTGTGTCGACAATTTTTTGTGTCGACAAATTTCTGTGTCGACAAATTTTTGTGTCGACAAACTTCTGTGTCGACAAATTTCTGTGTCGACAAATTTCTGTGTCAAGGAATGTTTGTGTTGACAAACTTTAGTGTCCTCAAATTTCTGTTAACAAAAAAATTGTGTTGACAGAAAGTTGTCTACAAACTTTTGTGTCAACAATAAGAATTTTGTGTTGACAAAGTTATGCATCGACAAATTTTGTCCAAAAATTAATTTGTTGCCAAATTTCATGTCAACAAATTTTTTGCCAACAAAATTGTGTCAAAAAATTATGCGTTGACAAAATTTTTGTGTTGACAAATATCTGTGATGAGAAATTTTTGTGTCAACAAATTTGGTGAGTGGACAAACTTTATGTGTTGACAAATTATGCGTGTCAACAAAATTGGTTTAGACAAATTTCTGTGCTGACAAATTTCTGTGTCGACAAATTTCGGTGTTGACAAATTTTGTGCCGACAAATTTTGTGCTGACAAATTTCTGTGTCAACCAATTTCTGTGTCGACAAAATTATGTTTTGACAAATTTTTGTGGCAACAAAATTTGTGTAGACAAATTTCTGTGTCGACAAATTTCTGTGTCGACAAATTTCTGTGTCGACAAATTTCTGTGTCGACAAATTTGGTGTCGACAAAATCTTGCGTCAACAAATTTTGTCTTTCGAGGACGAGGTACAGGACCACTGAGACAGCAAATTCACTACGTATGGGCATTTGCCGATCATATCAGTGGCTCTGTAGAGGCAATGGGTCACAAATCCATTGAACAGATGGGCCGCCACGTCCTGAATCTTACCCTTTCAAAAGGATGCGGAGACCCTGTGGGTCTTAGTGTGGCGGGAGTGTGCTGTTAGCAGGAGCTTAGTGATTGCTGTGCCTTCATCAAGCAGCAGCGCTCGAATGAATGATTTGGAAGGCCAACCCTCGCTTATATAAGGAAAGGAGGGGGATGGCGTTTGGGGTTCAGCCGGCCGAGACAGCTGAGCGCGGGAGACGCCACTCTGTACCTAGCAGACATTTAGACTGTCAAGCGCGGGAGACGCACGCTGTACCTACCAGCCATTTAGCGTCGACAAGCTAGATTTTTTTTCTTCACCTAAAAACAGTCGAGAATCTTAAATGTTTCGGAATTCCCGAGTAAAAAGTTAAAGCCATATGCTTTTAATTCGACTGAATTCTGAAGAGAAAATATTACAGTGACGTTTTCACCAGAGAATCTTGATAACATCCGTTTAACGTAGTCTTTGACCGATTTAGACTTTTGTGTCTTTTAACCTTACTCAAAAATTTCGAAACTTTCAAGATTTTCAACTGTTAGCGAGTTTTTAGGTAAAAAAATCTGGTTGCTCGACGCTAAATGTCTGGTAAATACAGCATGGCGTCTAACGCGCTCGGCGGTCTAAATGTCTGCTAGGTACCGTGCAAGGTCTCCCGCGCTCAGCTGTTTGCCGGCTGAACCCCCAACCCCCTCCTTTCCTATATTAGCGAGGGTTGGGCTACTCCATCATTCATGAGGGCTAGCAATGTTGCTTTCCGTAAGGTGACTTTGACTGTGGTTAAGATAGCAGAGGGAGTAGGAGGCCCCATATGGCTCTTACTCATTACAGAGAAATAGCTTTTCATCGAGAGTATCGAGATAACAAAAGTTATATTCTCTTCCACTCGTAGGAGCCATATGGTTTTGCATAGAAAATACCATCATGTAGCACAAGCTGGCCAATGACAGAAGAGCACAGAAGTTGGATGGATCGGCTGCATCTTAATCAATACATATTGCCCTCCAGTGAGGGTGGGTGAACCGTACGGTAGAGAATAAATCAGAAATATACCAGAACCAACAATGTGTACAATAGCTTGCTTCTACCGTAACAGAGTAGCACTGCGAGTAGGAGAAAGGAAAACATAATCTGCAATCCGTAATCTGAAAGCTTGGCGTGGAGTGTCGCCGCACGCGATGGTAAGATAATGAAGTACGTACTCTATGCTATGTAGAGGAGGTGCTGGCATTAGCGGATGCGGTGTCCGAAACGTATGAGGCGAGAAGGACTATCTACCTGGTTCCCATGGAAAAGCAAGGTTGGTTAGGCTTCTCCACTGTGAAGAGGTATTTGTTCACGAATACGTGGGGCGACCTCCAAAACGCCTTGGATATGTCTTGAAGCGGGACTCCACGCATCCAAGCGAGAGACGAGGCATACTTGCGGACATCGTGAGCTTCAGTGAGGGCATGCGGTGTGGCCTCATTGATAAGCGAGCAGATGCAATGTCCCACCGATGACGCCTTGAGTGGCTTGCCTGAAGTAGGATGGATGAACAAGAAATCACTGCTCGACGGACATCGAATCTTGGCGAAGACTGAAGCAGTGAGGTGATAGAGATGGGCGGTGGCGTGCGGGTGAGGGTCGGGTTTTTGTACAGGAACTTGTCAGCGGTCAGTATGAGCGCGCATGGAGGGTTCATGGAGAAATGTAGTCCCGTGCGTGACATGGCTGCAATTTCCGAGATCCCGTTGCCTGCTGCAAGCGCGACGAGAAACAGAGTCTTCTGAAAGAGCGCCAGAACTGACGTCGTCTGAGTATTGAAGCGAGGAGAGGCGAGCTTCCACTGCGGCACGAAACGTCGTTGTGGCGGATTCTCGTGAAACTGGGCCCTAGCCAGTTCTTGAAAGATCGCCCCGCGGGTCGTGCCGCCTAAGCCATGTATGAGGGAAAAGTGTAGCGCATTCCTGTAGACCAGAACCGTGCGAGGATTGAGCCGCTTCTGCTTGCCGGCGTAGTGCAGGAACGTCAAGAGGGTGGACTGATTGATGGACTGCGCCTGCGTGGCGCGTAGCCACGTTTGGAAACAAGTCCAGACGCTTTGGTATTGGCGTTGTGCGGACAGCCTGTGCGTGTTTACCAGAGTGTCCGCCAGTGAGCTATTGAATTGATCGTGAGCACCGTTTTTTAAAATTGAATGCGAAAAAACGCGAGAAGGTTCGTGATGTTAGAGGGACCTCCCTGCCTGCGATGTACTGGGACACGTCGAGGGCGAGCGAGAGTTCGTTGAAAGACGCGACGACCGTGGGCCATCACAGTGCGTTGGGGTGGTCGGCGACCACGAGGACGCCGTTGTAGCGGTACGTCTCGAGTTTGTGGAGCACTTGGGGGATCAGCTTGTATGGAGGGAAGAGATATATTTCCTTCCACTGATTCCAATCGCATTAGAGAGATTTCACTAAAGCCGCTCGCGGGTGAGGAAACGGAGCTGCAAATAGTTGGAGCTTGTGGTTTCCCGGATGCGCGAAGAGGTCGATGTGCAAAGTCCCGCGCAGGGTAGAGAGGCGGGAGAAGCACTGAGGCATCACCGCCCATTCCGTTTCTACCTTTAGGAGACGTGAGAGCTGATCGGCCCAA
The DNA here is from genome assembly GCA_016164225.1 of Gammarus roeselii. NCBI lineage: Eukaryota > Metazoa > Arthropoda > Malacostraca > Amphipoda > Gammaridae > Gammarus > Gammarus roeselii. The sequence continues at coordinate 12,543 of SDVV010005699.1, read as the reverse complement.
ACGTCCTGCAAACCGGGAAGGTAGGTCGTGAGGAGAGAGAGGTGGTGGCGCTGGAGGATTTGTAGGAGCTGTGCTCCTAACTTCTTCAGCATCGGGGCCTTGCAGGAGCATAAGTGGTTTACCATGGCTACTGCCGCGCTGTTGTCGAACATCACGCGGACTGTGGTGTTGTGCCAATGAGCTCGTGCGCCCAGCGCGTGAATGATGGCTAGCGATTCCTTCGAAGTAATATGGAAATTGCGTTCCCAGGGAGACCAGCGGCCGTAAGACTGCTGGTCGCTGCAGCATACAGCACTCCACGCTTCGTCCGATGCATCCGTCCACAGGAAGTGCTCCGGGGGAGGCATTGCGAACGGGACATGGGTATGAAGAAAAAAAGTCTCGTCACGCCAGTGCTGAGCTACCTGGCGGTAGGGATTGTTGAGACAGCAGGGCTTGCGGGAGAGGTGGAGGGAGCGTGCTGCAAGCACCACCTCGTTGAAGAAGTGACGAGCATGGCGTAAGTAAGGCGTGAGGAAATTTTTTATGCCGAGGAAACTCTGATGCTGTCGGAGTGAGAGGGTTCCGCGGGAAAGTATCTCCGTGGCCATGTCCCTGCAGTGGTAGATGTGTCGTAAGGCTGAGGCGATGGACCCGGCCGCGCCGTTGAGCGTAACCCCTAAGAAGTCGATCTGCTGGGTGGGTTATAAAATAGATTTCCTTAGGTGGACGCGGAAGCCTAGGTTGAGGAGAAGGTCGCAGGCCATCTGGGTGTTACGCCGGCAGTGAAGTGCTATCTTGTCCAGAGTAGCCAGTCGTCGATGTAGAAGGCCGCATCTATCCCTTGCTGGTGGAGTAAACGAAGGGGCAGCTTCGCGACCGTTGTAATGATTTTTGGTCTCAGGTTGAGACCGAATGGAAGGGCCAAAAAGAAAAAACAGTTGGCCTCGCCGTTTGAAGGCCAGAAACCTTCGGAATCTGGGATGTGCGGGAAGGCGTCCTTGATATCCAACTTGGTGAACCAGAGAGGGGGGTTCAGCACTGCCTGTATGCGCTGCGGCAGGGACATGTGGAACGTGGATATCGGGATGTATGTTGTGGTCTGAGAGGTCGATCACCAGGCGATTTCCTCACGAGGCCTTGGGGACCGCTAACATGCTAGATACAAAAGTGGGCCGTCTAGGAGCCGCCTCGACTATGCCTTTGCGCAGAAATTTTGATACGAGGAGCCTTGTAGCCGGGGCGTTAGATTCTTGCTACCGTATCCACCGCGTGTCGTAGAATGCGACTAAAAGGGCGCCCCGTAGCCGGGAGTAGAATCGTGCTACCGTAACCCCTGCGTGTCGGAAAAGGCGAATAAAAGGGGCTAGGAATCCCTTTCTCTGTAAAACCCTTCCTCAAAGACGGCATGATGAGCGGGGCTGTAGTACGAATGAGGTAAAGAGGAGAGAGATTGTTGAGATGTTTTGTAAAGAGGGAGTTTGATGTGTTGGCGCTGAGTGAGGTGAAATTGAGAGGTAAGGGCGAATGTGAGTTTGGTGTGGTAAGTGGAAGAAAGTCTGGTGTGGAGGAAGGTTGGGCACGAGAAGGTGTGATCCTGATATTGAGTGATCGGTTGGCTCGAAGCGCTACCGAAAGAAAGGAGGTGACCTCAAGATTGATGTGAGTGAAAGTTGAGTTAGGCGTGGAAAGACGGGCATTTGTGAGTGATTACGGACCTGGCAGCGAGAGGAGTGAATAGGAGAGGGAGCAATTCTGGACTGACCTGAGTAAGTGTATTGAGAGTTTTGGAGGTCAGTTCAATGTGGAGTTGTACTAGGTGACCTTAATGCGAGAGTTGGAGATGTAGTGGTGGAGAATGTGATAGGATGGTATGGCGTTCCCGGTAGAAATGACAGTGGAGAAAACCTGATAGGTCTGTGTATGGAGCAGGAGTTGGTGGTCGGGAACAGTTTGTTCAAGAAACGAGATATCCACAAGTACACATGGGTAAGGATAGCCTATGGTGCAGTAGTGGAGAGAGTACTGATGAATTTTGTGCTGATATCGAGGAGAGTGGTGGGGAGGCCGTTGGATGTGCGGGTGCTGAGAGGGGAGGGTGGAGAAGTGTCTGACCATTGCTGGTACAAGGTAGATAGAGAGTGGAGCAGAAGTGGGAGGGAAACAAACGAGTGAGAGGAGGAAGAGAGGTAGTGAAAATGAGTGGGCTGAAGGTGAGAAGTAGAGCCGAAGAGTTCCACCAGGCGTTGAGGGAAGAATGTGACAACGTGAGAGGACAGGACCTGAGAGTTGTGGAGGAAGAATGGGAGACGTTAAGGGATGCGTTGCTGAGATGTGCGAGTGGTGGTTGCGAGTGGTGGAACGAGGAGGACAAACTGGCAGTGGCACGGAAAAAAGGAGTATTTGAGGAGTGGTTGCAGGTAAAGTCGGTGGTGGCTTCTGAAAGCTACAAAGAGAGGAGAAACGAGGTGAAGCGGGTGGTGAGGAGAGTCAAAAGCGATGCTGATGCCAGGTGGGGCTGAGGGTTCTGACAGAATTTTGAGGAGAACAAAAAGATGTTCAGGAAGGAGGTGAAGAGGGTGAGAAAGGGAGAGACCGGAGAGGAGGAAGTGGTGCAAGATGAAAACGGACAGTTGTTGTTGGAAAGTGGTGATGTACGGATGAGGTGGGCCGAGTATTTTGATGAGTTGTTGAATGTCGAGGATGACAGAAAGACTGACATTGTTCCTGTGGGTGGTGGTGCTCGGATGCCAGTTTTAGGGGAAAGACTTGTGGCGGACATTACCAGGGAAGAGGTGAAAGAGGCTGTGGAGGTGATGAAAGCAGGGAAAGCCCCTGGTTTGGATGGCGTTGCGACCGAGTGCCTGAAGAAGGATGGAGTAACGATTGTCGAATGGTTGGTGAGGTTACTGAACTTGTGTTTTGTGGCAGGCGTGGTACCGATTGAGTGACGCAGTGTCTGCATTGTTCCGCTATATAAGGGCAAAGGAGATAAAAATGAATGCTGCAACTCGAGAGGTAGTCTGTTATGTGTGGTTGGTAGGTTGTACGGGAGAGTGTTGATCAAAAGGATTAGATACTGTACGGACTGCGTAATTGGAGAGGAACAGTGTGGTTTTAGGAGTGGTAGAGGGTGTGCTGATCAGATTTTTTCAGTGAAACAGGTCTGTGAGAAGTACCTTGTCATAAGAAAGGATGTTTACAAGTGTAGGAAGACAACAAAAGGCCTATTGGCCCAAATAAGGTTGCCTTTTGATAGCAAGAAGGTTAGTTCTGGAGTAGAACGTCTAAGAGGTCTATTGGCCCAACTAGGTTGCCTTTTCATAGCAAGAGGATTAGTTTTGAAGAAAAACGTCTAAGAGAGCTTCGAGTGCCATTTGTTTTTTTCAATGACAACAGGTTATTGGTGATTTATCTAGAACTTATCGAGCCGCGACTTAAACGTTTCGATTGTATTGCTGTTTACAACCTCCGCTGGAATTTTGTTCCATTCTTCGACAACTCTATACGTGAAGAAATTACGCGTGATGTAGAGTGAGCAACGTTTTCCAACGATTTTGTACCCATTGTTCCTAGTCACTCCGTTTGTATCTATCTATTGAATTTTATCGTGAGAACACTTTTTAGAAATCGAATGCGAGATAACGAGAGAAGGGTCTTGAAGTTAGAGGCACCTCCTTGCCCTCGACGTGCTGATACACATCGAGGGTGAGCGAGATCTCGCGGAAGGAAGCGATGGGGTGGGGTGGTCGGGCACCACGAGGACACTGCTGTAGCGGTACGTTTCGAGCTGGCGGAACACCTGTGGGTTCAGGTTGTATGGAGGGAAGAGGTAAATCATCAGCCACTGATTCCAGTCGGACTGGGAAGAATCCACTAAAGCTGCTTGTGGGTGAGGATACGGAACTGCAAATTGTGGGAGCTTGTGTTTTCCTGGGTGTGAGAAGAGGTCAATTTGCATGGCACCGCGCAGGGTTGAGAGGCGGGCGAAGCATTGAGGCGTCAGCGTCCACTCCGTGTCGACAGGTTAGAAACGTGAGAGTTGATCGGCCCAGACTTCCTACGATCCGGGAAGGTAGGTCGCGAGATGAGATAGGTGACGATGCTGGAGGACTCGTAGGAGCTTCGTTCCGAACTTCGACAACGCCGGCGCCTTGCTGAGGCCCGAGTGATTCCCTATGGCTACGGCTGCCGTATTGTTTTACCACACGCGGACTTTTGTGTGTCAATGAGCTCGTGCCTGCAGAGCACGGATGATGGCAAGCGATTGCTTCAACGTAAAGTGGAGTTCGCGTTCCACTGCTGACCAGCGGACGTACGACTGCTGGTCGCTGCCAGACTGCCCCCACGCTTGGTCTGATGCGTCCGTCCACAGGAGGTGCTCCGGTCAAAAGCATTACGAACGGAACCTAGGAGTGAAGGAAGGTATTGCTGCTCCAATGCTGTAATAGGAGTGAGAACGGTGGGCTTGCTGGATAGGCGCCGGGACCGTGCTGCTAGTACTATGTCGTTGAAGAAGTGGCGAGCGTGACGCAGGTAAGGCGTAAGGAAATTGATTAGGCCGAGGAAACCCTAATGCTGTTGAAGCGAGAGAGTTCCGCGGGATAGTATATCCGCAGCCATGTCCCTGCAGCGGATGTGGAAGCTTAGCTTGAGAAGAAGCGCGCTGGCCGTCTGTGTGTTGAGCCGCACTGATGTGCTGTCGGTTACCAGAGCAGCCAGTCGTCGATGTAGAAAGTCCCAGGTTGAGGCCGAATGCAAGGGCCAATCAAAAGGAATAGCTGGAATCGTAGTTTGAAAACCAGGTACTTATGGAACCTAGGGTGGATTGGGGTGTGCCGGAAAAGCGTCCTTGATGTACACTTTGATGAACCGTAGAGGATGTTTCAGCACGGCCCGCATTCTTTGCGGGTTGGAAATTCGGAACGTAGTTACCGGGATGTATTTGTTGAGCCTGGAGAGGTCGATTACTATGCGATTTCCTCACGAGGCCTTGGTAACCGCGAAGATGCGAGACAAGAAGGCCGGTTGCCCGGGCACCGCCTTTACTATGCCGTTCCGCAAGAAGTCCAACACGAAGGGCTTGAGAACATCCTCGTGCTGTCGGTGAAAGACAGCGTAATCGAGAGAAGGGGGTCGTGGCGCCCATCTCCAAGAGAGGCCTTTGGACAAGATGCGTTTGAGCAAAGACGAGGCCCCGCTCCCGTGTGCTAGGCGACTCTTGATGCCCGTCGGAAGAGCGTCAGTACATACGGGAAGGGGAGCGCGGTCCCGCTTTCCGTGGTCACCTGAGGACTTGGAGTGGGGGGGGGAGGGTCGTTTAGCTGTTGATCCTCCCCGAAAATTCTGGTCACGTCCCTGGTCCCTTGGGGCAGTGGAAGGGCGGGCCGTGATACTATGGCAACCTGATAAAAGCGCAAAAGGCGCATTCGACCAGGAGTCGAGCTCCTTTGGGGTCGAATTGGTGGGCAGGGCGTCATCAATTTGAGTGGAGAGTTTCAGGAGTGCATCTGGTACACGTTCCAGCTTGAACAATAAGTCATTATCAGGCTCTTTCTCATTGCACGATATTTGTTCTTGAACGTCTCAAAGGTAGGCCTGCTCTGGAGGCACTTTCATGGCTCATAGGCATATGTTGCAACCCACTGGCCGGAATATGTGACCTACAAAACAGCTAGAGTGCCTTAGGCATTCGGTATGTATGTCATCGTTGGGCAGTGGATAGGCATATTGTGAGCCTGTGACGCGGACATCAGAGGGATCTCTGGGTTTGAAGAGCCGTCCTGTGACTCGCGCAAAGTTACTGAAACAATGCAGAGACAAGTATGAAGTGAATGTTCTGATACATGAGTGTGTTTCCTTATTTCATTATTGTGTAATGAGGCATGCAATGTTGACCCAAAACCACTGTTAGCGTCGGTAAAGACGCTGGGGCGGTGATACGCATATAGCCCAATGCATCCAATGTTGCTTAGAAGCCACTGTATATCGTTGGGTTTGCAGAGCGACACTGACTTTAGACCCGCGGGACGTCATGTGTGACACATGATCCTCTGGTTCAGAAGACATGTTCATAAATGATGCTCCAACCGAGCTATTATCTTTCATAAGTCTTGTTTAAGATGATGCTCTAAACGAGCTATCATTCTTCAGAAGATCTACTTTAAATGATTCTCTAAACGAGCTATCATCGTTCAGAAGATCTGCTTTAAATGATGCTCTAAACGAGCTATCATTGTTCAAGAGATTTGTTTCAAAGGACGCTTCAAAACGAGCTATCATCGTACCGTAGACTTGCTTTAAATGATGTTCTAAACGAGCAATCATCGTACGGTATACTTGCTATAAAGGATGCTCTAAACGATCCATCATCGTTCAGGACACCTGCTTCAAGTGATGCTCTAAACGAGCTATCACCGTTCAGAAGATTGATTTTTCCCACTTATAATAACCAAATTACGAGAATACGATATGGTTCGCAGCACACTATTCCGTACCCTATCGTGCTGGTTGGCGTGTCGTCATGTGTTTGTCGGCTGTCGTCTGCTAAGGTGGCAGCTCGACAACTCTCGGCAGGGCGTTGTCGTACAATCCAAGATGGCGTCGGGCGTTAACCGACAGGCCGCGCAACAGCCTATATGGAACGTAATAATCTGCATTTATGTGTGAAAGGCTGTCCGCAGACCGCTGACTTCATGACCAAGCAGCAATAGCAAGCTTATGCCTAGAGCAGGCATCTGCCTACGGCCGGCATTGGTCTACAGCCGGCATCGGTCTATAGCCGGCATCGGTCTATAGCCGGTATCTGCTTATGGCGGGCATCTGCCCTACGACCAGGGCATCAAATCCAAATGTTGGACGGTTCGCGAAGGAACGTCATGTGACCCGTATTCATCTGCATATCGATATGAAGGGGCTGTCAAAAGACCGCCTAATTCAAAACCAAACACCGATGGTGTCAGCTGTTTGCAGATGTCGGCTGTTAGTAAGAGTAAATATGGCGTTTGCCGGTGACGAGACTGTGACACATATACAGCATGACAAGTGCAAATTTCTGCAATTGCAGTTCCCATCTGTGGCTCTGTAGTGGCAGTGGATCACTAGTTCACTGTCCAGATGGGTCGCCGCGTACTTTTCTTACCTACTTTAAAGTCAGGTGCGTGGACTGTAACAGACCGGTGTACGATTAAGCTGTCTTTGGAGCTCTGAGAGACAACCTGTTGCTGTGGAGCAGGAAGCACGAATGAATGCCGGGGTATGGTTGACCTCACTTATATAGGGCGGGAGAGTGTTCGGATTGACGAAAAAGGTCGGGAAACATAGAGCGCCGAATATCCTTGAATAAAGTCGCGTCATATAAACGCAGAATTTTGTCAATAAGTCTAACACATAAAAAATCGGGAAAATTAAAAAAAAATGAAATTGCTAGAAAAAAGTTTTGACATAAAAATATTGACAACGGTCGAAAACTATTTCCAACTAAAGGTATATTCTAATGTTATGAAGATTCTTTCAAAATCGTCTCTGTAATGTTTTCTCATCAAGATTCATTCAAATAAAAAGAAGAATCACATGCTAACACTATGGCTCTTATGAATGGAAGAGAAGATGAAGGGTAAAAAAAAGGATGTCAGAATGGAAAGAAAGGTGTCCATCTCCTCTTTAGAGCCGTAACTCCATGTGTGCAGCTCATGAGATTAACAATTGACATGGATATTAGAGAGGAGAGACATCAGTCCGGAGGAAGGAAAACGTCGAGGCCGCTGTTTGCCGTTGACGTCTCGTTGAAAAGCGGGATAGCCGCGAGTCTGGTCCATTCCAGCAGAGCCAAACAGAGGAAGCCGACGGGCCCAGCTGCTGACACTAATCTCAGCATCCAGAACCAAGCAGGTTGTTGCGGGCTCTTGTCTGGACTCTGTAGCGTCAAAGGGGTGAGTTTTGTTACGTATGAGAGTGAGAGGTGCGCCTTGCCGTCGGCCAGACCTTATCTGGGAGATTTAGCATTGCATCTGTTTTTGTAGTTCGTAGAAATAAATACAGCACGACCTTCGTCCATAAATATTTTGAACACGTCTAACCATCCAAAAGCGGATGGGTGGGTAAACAGCATGCCGTTCTTACATATGTATTGCATATTCGCAAAATTACTGAGTATGCTTTGTGCGTTTGGATTGTTGAATGTCGTAGTTGCTGCAGGCTACATGAATTTATCCCGAGAAGATAGACTTTCTGATATGGACTAGGGTAGTCGTTTGAGGGTCCTTGATTTTTGTTTGGTCAATGGGGGGATTTTGAAGGCAGATCTGATAAAATACAGGAAGATTTTGCATGGTAAATCAGAAGATCTGCATGACATGTTATTTTTTGCTGACAGAGTTGGTACTAGATGTCATTTGCTGAAGTTGGTGTCTTCTCCTCGCTCTTCCGATGCCCGCAGAAGGTACTTTAGTGTGAGGTGTGATGGTGAGTGGAAAGGCTTGCTTGTTGGGATAGTACGATTGACAGATATTTATATTTTTAAACAAGTAGTTCGTTATCTGATGTATGATGATTTCTATTAGTTTACTTGCCTAGTTATGTTTAAAAGTTTTTAATTTATTTTAAAACGTTGTGACTAACTGAATCGCTTTTGTCAGTTGCCTGAAGCACAAATTTCCGAATGGTTCAGCTCAATGTTTTGCTATGTTTCCAAGATTCTGTTATGCTCACGCGTTTGTGCCTGTCTTGTTCTGAACCTTGGCTTTGCTGATATACTGGGCAGTTGTGAGGCCATCTAGGGTAAACCAGGTGATAACCTTCTCCCGTTCAGTAGCATCTATTGCTATTAACCACTCTCTGCAGTACCTCCACCTCCAACCTAACATTTGCGTAACCCTACCTTCCTACCTACTCCTTTTTGGTCCCCACCCACCGTAAGCGCCAGGGGCAACGGCAGGGTTGCCTCATACTGCGGCCGGTGTCTAGGGTAGCCATCTGTTACGGTAAGATGCAGTAGGTGATCGGTGTCCCCGCAGCGCTCCCGCAATGACACGCGTCGCAGCTCGGAGCACACGGACACCACGCTGTCCCACCCGACCTGCTCCAGATCTCGAACCAACTCGCGCCAGCCGTCGGTTAGGCAAGTAGACCCGACAGTACAGGATGCAGATGCCTTCTCATCATCCTGCAGGATGAGGGAATTTTGATTGATTTTCTTGATAACTACTCACTATTGCATCAGAAACAGATCAGTATTATAAGTCATGGTTGAGGTTTATATACATGAAAAAATTGCATACAAGATAACAGATTAACATCAGGTAGCTAATAATTCAAACTTCAAATACTTAAAAAAAATGCTTTATTCGTCAGACCATTGCTACCAAATATGAATAGCAACTTACCAAGTAGGCTATGGTTCAAACATAAACTGTTCATAGGCAACATAGGAAAAACCACCTTATACAGGTGGGGTACAGGTGGCCAATAGACTGAAATGGATTGAACAAATGCAACTAAAATAGCCCAATAGAATTAAAATTGTTGAGAAAACAACCCCAGAATTTCTAACTAAAAAGATTTAGCTATGATGATTTTGTTCGAATTGTAATTCTTACCAATCAGTGAGACTCAAAAAATCTTGCTTACAATGCTAATCAGGCTCACCAGGTGCGTTTACCGTGTTTGAGTCCCAGCTCACCACGTAGATACTCATTACTGAGCTTTGAGTAGGAGCTCATTACTAACCAAGAGTAGCGTTTCACCAGATGTCCATTACTGAGCAAGAGTAGCAGCTCACCAGGGGCCCATTACCAAGCAAGAATAGCAGATCACTAGTGGCCCATTACTGAGCAAGAGTAGCAGTTCACCAGAAGCCCATTACTGAGCAAGAATAGCAGTTAACCAGGCGCCCGTTACTGAGTAAGAGTGCCAGCTCACCAGTATTTGCTGGGCTCTCTTCAGAAACGCCGAGAGTGTGCCACACACCTCACCAGCCTGAAACAAGATGCATTCGTTTAACAAGGAGCACTTAAAAATAGGAATACAATAAACGAAAATAATTGACTACCCACATAGCTGATGAGTGCAAGATATTATTTTTAGATGACACAGAGTAGCAACATCTGTGATCCTTAACTACACATTAATTTGCACGACACAACTGATGACACTGGTCTATAACTCACACATTGAGAGTTGACTAAGTTTGTTGCCAATATCATCATATAAATGAGGCTGGTGGTAATGGTCGAGTTGCTGTAGGTCGCGTCGGAGTTGCTGGAGGTGGTGGTTTCGTTTCTGGTTGTTGTGCAAAGGCTCATTGTGGAATTGCAGTATGAATAAAGTATACCTTTTATTATCTCGATTCCCTTGATAGAAAGATATTTCTCTGTAATGTAACAAGAGCCATAGCGTTAGCATGCGCTTTGCTTTTTATTCAAATGAATCTTTAAGACAAAACAATTCAGAGATGTTTTTAAGAGAGGGTCTTGATAACAATTATATTACTTGTAACATTATGTCTTCCGACCATTTTCATCTTTCAACATTTTCTGTCTTTCAGCATTTTATGTCTTCCAACATTTTATGCTTACGCAAGCTGTGTGGTTCAAACATTCTGGGTTGTAATGTAATGGAAACCCTTTTAGTAATCGTTGTTGCTTTAAGATAGCAGGAGGGGGAGGTGGCCTCCCCATGGCTCTTACTGCATCACAGAGAGATAGCTTTTTATCGAGAGAATCGAGATAACAAAAGGTATATTCTCTTCCATTCCGTAGGAGCCATAGTGTTAGCATAGAAAATACAATCATGTAGTGCAAGCTGGCCTATTGCCAGAAAAGGACAGAAATTGGATGGATCCGCTGCATCTCAATCTCAGTGTTCCCTAAATAGCGTTTGCCATGCAAGGAATGATAACTTATATGTATAAATGGGGGTAATGACTGTAATTATAGGCAAATACAAGTAGATATTGCTTGATGCCCACCACAGCCAATATACTAGCTCCTAGCGGCAAAACAATACGGGGGCCTTAAGTATGAGTGTCAAAATAATATTTGTGTAATCAATATATATTGCCTTCTAGTATGAGAGTGGGTGAACGGCCAGATAGTGACTATATGATCCAAAATATAGAAGTATCTACATTCTACAATGTTGTGTGCAATAGCTCATATGGTCACAATGTAGTCCATTGAGGAGGATAAAGTAAGTATAGGCTGAATAATCCGACGCAATCCATATCCTGGAGCCCTAGCGTTGAGTGGCTCCTAATGATATGGTAAGATAATTAGTAGGGTTGCAGGTGATAGCATTTTTGCCGGAGAGCCGGCCAACTTGCATGACTACGGTATCCGGCCGGATATCTGGTTGAATTGCTTTTTTGCTTTAGTCCTTTGGGCATCATCCCACAAATGACATTTTATCATTAAAAAAATTAGGCCGTAATAATTTGACAATTAAAATCTTTCACTTCATCAAAATGAATTACAAAATGAGACATTTTTAATTTGCAAAATTAGTAACTTATCAAAAAAATTAAATATGTCCTTTACTCCTTATTTTACTTTTATTTACAGGTTCATAATAATCATAAATCATAGGTAACGTGGATGCTGGATAATGCTATAACTCAACTAATATAAGCTTCAGTCTTCAAAATTGGCAAGTTCTAGTGGACGTTCTTCTACCAAATCAGCTATGTATACGGCAGGATTTAACAGATACAGACACTAGGCCGCATACCCCAGAAAGGGGGGTGGCCGACGGCAAGGCGCACCTCACACGCTCACTCACACAACTTAGCCCTTCTGTGCTAAAAGGTCCGGCTGGTAGCCCCTCAACTTACACTCTGGGTCCCGAATGCACCGAGGAACCGTCGTCAGCAGCATGGCCCGACAGTTTTCACTGGTTTACCCCCACCGCGTCATAATGGCCGGCCCCCCACCCACGAATATCCCGACAGCGGGATGCCAAGGGCGGGAAAGCACATCAGAGCAGCGTCAAAATCAACCATTCACAACCATTCTCCACTCATGCCTGTTCATTGCACGCTCTCTCGCCACCTCCACATTCATGTCTCTTCTTCCCAAGGCCTGCTTCAGACCATCCATCCACCCAAACTTCGGTCTACCTCTAGGCCTGCGACCACTCGCCTCCGCATTCATCACCCTTTTCACCAATCTCCCTTCACCCATCCTCTCCAAGTGCCCGAACCATCTCGGAACACGCGAATCCACTCTGTTCTCCAACTTTTTCACCATCCCTGTTCTGATTCGAACCACGTCGTTGGTGATCCGGTCTCTCAACGTTACTCCAGCCATGCTCCTCAAAAACTTCGTCTCGAAAACGTTCAACCTTCTTCTCTCCTCTGCTCTCACCCCCAAGCCTCAGCTCCGTAGAGTACAGTTGGGACAACAACACCTTCATACAGCCCTCTCTTTGCTTCCATCCCCAACGTCCTACAGCTCATTACACTCTTCAGTGAACCCTACACTTTACATCCCTCCTTCACTCGCGCCTTCACTTCAGTTTCCACTAGTTCAGTTTTCTCCACATGGGAGCCCAGATACTTAAAACACTGAA
>SDVV010005698.1:0-19008 GCA_016164225.1 Gammarus roeselii | reverse complement strand
AACCGAGCTCTAAATAAATTATTAGAACATCAGCAGGCATGGAGCTGCCATAATTTTACGAGCATCGTCTAAAGATTTATTTCATAAGTCTAGTTATTTCATCAATAATTTTTTATTTAATCTATCGACAAATAAGCTCATACATATATAAACAAATCACGTGCGATGTGACAGCATGTTTGATATATATGCTGTCATAATATGACAGCATATATATCAACCAAAAATAAAACCAGTGCGAATATCGTAGATACAAATAATACAATCGCAGAAAATAATATTTAACTAATGAAATCAATGCCACGTGTAAATTGATCAACAGTGATCGAATCAAGTCGTTAGCAAGGTTGAAAAATAAAATCAACATAAACGTGTCCGGAAATCAACATTCGTGCAAGATGAAGGATATGTATGTGGTTTTCACCTTTATTACTGTGTGTAAATTATTATATAATTGTTAGATATATTAATAATAAAATTAGCTTATAAATGTATGTTATCATTATCCCTAAACACTCAGAAGACTAGCATTGAAATTGCACATATGCAACATGACATGGAATGAATTGCAATACAGTATGCCTAGCATTGAAGTGCGATAAAAAAATACCATAGGTAATTTATATGTAAATATTTATGTAAATTAGCAATATATATCCTAATAACATATATAACATATATAACCTATTAACATATATAAACTATTAACATACCTTACGAATAATCCAAAAGTTGTCCGTCCGTCCGTCCGAAAGCTCCGTCTACCTCCGTTCCGCCCCACTTCGCACCGCCCGCCCCCTACCCACCGCTAATTAAGCCCTATCTTATTCCTTCACTTGCGCTTAGGCCCGATACTAACTACTTTGGTGAATGATGAACAGCAGGAAAATACACATGTATAGTGAACGACGAACGGTACGGAAATCCAGCGGTTACATGACATACTAGAACACCCGATATCGGGGGACTTACGGCCTGGCGGGGGCTTGAAGGTTCTCGATGAATGAATGCATCGCCTGTCTACCGTCACTATTCCCACGAGACACCAAGTAAAACAACATTATGTCGCGCAGGTCGAACACGATAACGGCACGAAATCATAACACGACAGTAATAACTTTTTTTTCAAGGCTATTTATTTGACAAACATTGCAAATTAAATCAGAAGTTAGAAATGGACTTTGATGGATGTAAATCATTTAAATTAAAATAAATAACCTTCGGGAAGAGGAAATCCTCTTATGTAACGAAGTGTGGGGCTGGATGGGATCACCCAGATGGGGTGCCCTCCGACCCACTAAAACCTCTCCCCGGCCTCCAGTCCTGCTGATATGATGCTGATTGATTTTCCTCTCTGTAGGGCCAAACCCAACCGCTGCTGGAACCATAGAAATTCTCGTGAATCTCCAGTTGCCTCTACCAATCTACGTTCGATCTCCTTCATTTGCGTAAGTGTCCACACAAGTACAGTCCCATCATAATCTCTTACAATTTTTGGAGGACAAAACTGTGATGATCGGTCCTCTTGCAATCACCTCTATCCAAACCCAAGGTTTCCAGCACCGACATTAGCCCCACTCTCTGCAAAGATCTTCTGACGATGTCGTTCAGCGCAGAGTGTCTTGGAGAGCGGCCGGCGCTGTTCCTACATGATAGTCCATGCAGTCCCATCTAGTCCATTCGCTGACCGCAACGACACCGATGCTGCTGGCAGATTTTAGATCCCACACTCAGAGCAACGACAATGCGCAGTGTCTCTGGATCTAGCTGTGTCCCCAATGATGGCACAGACTTCATGCATCCAGAGACCCCTTTCTCTGCTAGAGGCTGCCTGGAGGCGTGCTCTCGCCGTCTGATCCGCAACAGCGATGGAACCGTTCAGTGTGCCCTCTAACAAAGGCAAGTCCCATACTTTCTGCTTACTCCTGTTCTGTCCCTCCAAGTTGAGAGGATCACCACCTCTCTCCCCCCACATCCTGACGGCACCATGCAGCTCCTCTGTGTCAGCGACGATGTTCACATCGGAAAGAACGGCTTCGACCAAGTCACTCACAGAAGACATCGACGAAATGAAGGCCGGAAGAGCAATATCTCCTGCTCTTTTGAACCCGAGGCCTCCACGACTAACTATCAAAGTGGCTTGGTTCCAAGATCTGTCGTCGAGGGGGACATTGGTCACCATAATGACAGCATCCCTCAATACCAAATCGAAACGGTTCAGATACTCACCATGCAGACAGGCGGGCGATCATCTCAGCACATACTACAATTTATGAATAGAGAAGCATTTTTTTCAAGTACAAATGCTTGGTGACTATCTATCTGCTCTAATAGCGTGATCATTCGTTCCAAGTCTTCTTGCTCGCTTCTCAAAGCATCGGGTATATCCTCTTCGGAAAGTGGTGCTCCCAGCAGAGTACACTGGCTAATCAGGTAGCACCAATCTAAAGCATTTTTCTGTATACTTCAACTCCTGAGGTGAGTGGTCCATGAAGTTAATTCACACTTCCTGTCGTTAACCTCCAACCCAATCGCTTGCAGCTGATCAATCAAGCGCTGCACGTCCTGCAATACCTTCTCTGGTTTGTCTCAAAGGGTGGCATCATCAAGGTACCAGATATTGAACTCTGACTCAACAGCTCGGGCAACCTCATCGACCCCCAGAGAGAACAGAACCGGTCCAAATGGGTCTCCTTGCTGAATACCAGTAGTTGATTGCAAAATTTCTTCACCGTAATATAATGTTGTTGGTTGCAAATATGCTTGCCAAAGCAGTCTGAAAGCACCTGTCGCGCGGTTCCGATCCGCAGTTAGAAAAGAGTCTTTTCTGATACAATTAAAAGCGTGCCGCATACCAATTTTAAGAAAGAGTCTTCTGTGATTACAGTTCGTACAGGCTGCATGGGCAGCTGCCTCACACCCTCTCCTGGTCGAAAATCCTAACTGTGCGGGCGAAGCTCCTGGCCGAGTCTCATAGACGGTTGTTTGACTCCCACTTTGGTAGCGAGCCTTCTTAAGGTGCTCCCAATAGCTATCGGGCGGATGCCACCGTCCTTTTTAATCAGAGCGCTAATAGAAGCTCCGAAGAAGGTGGTAATCATGAAATCGGATATCTTACCTCTCAGCACCATATTTGTGAATTCAGTCAGTCGCGACAGCAGGCGGGCACCCGCTTCAACCGACTCTCAACCTAGCAAAGCCCTGAGATGACCGGAACGCAGACCATCCAGGCCTCCCGCAGAGCCGGGTGGAAATGAGATTATAGCTCTCCGGACGTCGTCCTCAATGGCAACTGTGGGGCCCGCATAGTCATCATCCGGGGGAGTTGGCAAAAATAAGTACTCCGGAGCCGGTGGGCGCTGTCCCTGCTGGAAGTTTGTCGTAGCCTCATTCTTTGACGCCAAAACCAGAGAAGAAGCAAGCTCTCGCACCGCATCTCGTACGTTCCCGTCAGCACATTTGGCTGACACTATCTTCTTTAGGTGCAAATTTCTGTCCTCTTTGCTTCTGTTGCTATTAGTCCACTCTGGACTACGCGGGAGCTCAGGCAAATTATCTCTCCCCATGAATTCTGTAACCTGTCGCCTAACCCTGGTGGCTAGAGTTCTACCTTCCGATTCAACATGCTCACTACTGGGTCGCTGGAAACACCAATAAAAGAAGCTTAACAGCTTAACCCTGGCCTGAGGGCTCTGCTGATCTAAGGTCTCGCTCAACAATTTTTTCAGAGCATCTGCAACAGGTATAATTGCCCCCTTTGGAATTTTAACAAGAACTTATATCCTACAACGACATCCAGAAATGTAATTGTCATTATCCAGCAATACAGCGTCCAGCTGCATAACCGCCTTCACTGGCCGGCCTCGGCAATAATCACAATGCCAGATCGGAAGGTTATCAGCTTGAACCCTCGTTAGACGCACTCACGTGAGGTGGAAACAGCGCTCGCACTGGTTACAGCGAATGCAACGTTTCTTTCTATTCACCAATCTGCAAGTACTACAGCGCATATCTCCCTCCATTTCCGTACTAATGATCAGTTCTGTAATCACAACAATGATCCGCTCTGCATTCGCAACAATTTTACTCAAAACAATGATTACACCTAAAAAAGATTTTATCCGGTATATACATCACCAATTATACGGGCATAAAACTAGGAAAAAAACTCGAAGAGTATACAACAAATTTCAGCAAATGAACGCTCTCCTGCTCTCGGTAGCCGCTCTTAAGTAACACTGGATGCTGTGTGACCGAAGTCCAAATCTCTTCAAAGGAATTGCCTGAACGGGGAGGTAAGGAACGGCTATAGACTAGACCGATCACGACTAAACGGGAAACTTCTAGCAAATAGAATGTAGTATCACAAAAGGTGCACAGAGAAACTTTACCAGGTCCGTGGCATGCATATCCGTAGCACTAACACTCGCAGCGAACCTCTACACTGCCCTGGCAACAGGAAAAACACTGACTCAGCGATGATATGTATTTTCGGTCGACTTTTCATGCTTACATATGATTTTCAGTGTTTTAGGAAAAATGCATAACAAATATATCCACTTGACTCAACATTTTCATCTATCCTTTGCAGTTTCGATACACACTTCTAATTTTGATCTAGCAAATTGCATCCGTTTTCATAGATAATTTCATCGTTGTTTGATTGTTATAGCTGTTTTTCATATGATTCTTGATTTTTGATTTGACACAATTCTACATCACTTATACATGTTATTCACACCCATCGAAAATAACCTAACCTAACCTAACCTAATTTAACCTTATGTAGACTTTTCAGTCATTGATATATACATATAAGCCCCTCCACACGGTTCTTTATAAAACTTTCACCTAATTCTTTCTACTTCGTGGTCACTCTTGACTCATATTAGTTAGCAGAGGGGCCGGATTTTCAATCTTAGATGGTTTGAATGTGGAGCAGGACGGCTCGTTCTCAAATAGACGACAATGAACGTTCACGTGGCAAAAATTAGTTTACGTGTTATGGAAGAAGAAATCTCTGAAGATGATATGAGTCAGATCGAACAAATATTCACTAGTGTTGAAAATATCAGTTATCTCAGAATGGGTAACACAAGAATCAAAAGAGTGGGAGATGACATTCATGTATGGATGAAGGAAAAATGAAATCGGCTTTGGGTAACCAATGTCGACGGGTTACAGTCGTATGTAACAAAGTTCATGAGAAATAAGAAGGCAAATCTCGAAATTGATATGATCCAAGTGGAAAATCATCATCACGACTGTTATAAAGCTGAGGTAATGGGAAACAGAGTTTACCTACGAACAAAATAAAATACGGAACGTATGCAGCAGTTCCTCATTGAGGAAGATCAGAATGACTTTGAATTGGAGAAGTTTAGAATAATTAAGGTTCTTTAGCTGTGCTGTGTATATTATTACATTCTATATTACTACCATTCTATATTACTACTATTCTTATATATTTACTCTATATTATTTATCCATCATAGTATTATGTTATGTATTAGAGCATATGTATTTGTTGTACTTGTATCTGTAAATGTCTTCGGTCGGTTTGAACTCGAGAGAGTGAGGTGCAACCAGCTGCAGTGAAGGGATCCTGGACAGGATGTCACATCCGCTGCAAGCAAGCTGCTCAACAACTTGTTGTGTTAAGGAAAGCCCGAGATGACGTCAACGAACAGCAGATGGCGTAGGAGCGGGGAGGTGCCCTGAGTGCCCTCAGCTGCCGATGCTGAAGGTGTTGGACCATAGGTTACGATTTATTGTAGGATTGTTTGAGTTTCTTTATCCTTATGTTGCGATTGTTCAATAAGAAGTTGGGCCTATGCCGTTGCGTTACCCAATTTAGTGTTTCTTTGTGTCTTTGCTAAACTGCGATGTTCTTAGGAATGAGTCGTTTTCCCCAGAGCAAGTAGTGGGCGCCTACGTCACGCGACGAAACACATATAAATGACTGGGAGCACAGCGCGAGTTAGGATTACACTCACACCAACCATGTGAGCAACAAGAGAGAGATACGTCATAAAATAGCCCTTCTGTTTCCTCGAATCGCCTCGAATCGAATCTTCACGCCTACCCAGTCATAAGACAATGTCAACTAGATTGAATAACTAGAGAGAAGCTTCCTCTGAGTTAGAATAGTATACAACAAGACATCGACTCCCAGTTAAAATACAAGAACGAGAGTATTCACCGCGCTTCTTCAATAAACTGATATCTGCGAAGATAGTACGAATTCCATCTACAGACTGCTTCAAGCCATCATCACTAGAGAACACGAAAGTGATTGAGTCCCTAGAGCAATTCCGTGGAAGTGTTGCCCAGCCGGGGAACTCCAACTTTATTCCAGCAAGGGACGAGCAAGGGACGAGGTCGTCCTGCAGCCTCTACGTTGTCTACTAAAATACGCCCGGTGAGCGACGTGGGGACACAGTATAACTTGTAGCGTTATATGATGTATCTTAGGTAATAGTTTAATGTTGTATTAGCTTAGGCCAGCGGGTGAGTAGACGTCGAGAGCCAGATCTAAAGGCTCGTAGCTTAGATATATTCCCATCTATGTTGTATTGAAATATAAGTGAATAAGTCAATGGACTTTGTCTACACCTCACATCCACAGAAGGACTTAGCGTTGCGTTGATCGATACGGTAATAAAGTAAAGTAATAAAACACCATTGATTTGAGAAACTCATGCGGATCACTTGAAATAAGTAGTCAGAACCTGTCAAGCACGGTGAAACCCGGCGACGATTCCTGATCCATTAACTCACGTAAAAGTGCCGTCCCCGGAAGATAGTATTAGCAGCGATTGTTCGTACTTGGCAAGAAGGGGGCGGCACATAATCTGGTGCCCCTATGGAGGACTTTTTCAAATCAGTATTGACCAGAGTGTGACTCTCTTTGTTTCGTTTTAGACGTTGACACTTTCCGTATCAGTATCTATAATACAACGCTGGGTCTCTGGGTGTGGGAGCGTTGGGGTATTGCTTACCTACCTCAAAGATAAGGTACAGTGCAACCAGTTGCAAGTTCAAGGTCGTTCACGACTAGACGACCGCTCTCTCTCTCTCTCTCTATCTCCGTGAAGAGGAGATAAGGCAAGGCTGCAAATTGAAGACCAAGGTGAGGCTAGTAGAGGATTCAGAGGGAAAGAAACAGATGACGTATCTACAATAATAATTACTTCAATTATATTATATAAGTAAGAGAGAGAGGAGTGAGTCACGGTCAGTCATGTACTCATGAGAGACGGCACGGCGGAACGGCAACGGTAGGGAGCACAATAAGGCAAGGAAGCTAGCGGAGAACACATTGTAATATGTGTCCTTAACGTTTTTCTTGCAGCATGTAAAACGTGTATTGCGAACAGTGTGACTATATTGTATTGCGAACAGTGTGACTATATTGAAAATTGCAAACAGTGTGACTATATTGTATTGCGAACAGTGTGACTATATTGAAAATTGCGAACAGTGTGACTATATTGTATTGCGAACAGTGTGACTATATTGAAAATTGCGAACAGTGTGACTATATTGTATTGCGAACAGTGTGACTATATTGAAAATTGCGAACAGTGTGACTATATTGTATTGCGAACAGTGTGACTATATTGAAAATTGCGAACAGTGTGACTATATTGTATTGCGAACAGTGTGACTATATTGAAAATTGCGAACAGTGTGACTATATTGTATTGCGAACAGTGTGACTATATTGAAAATTGCGAACAGTGTGACTATATTGTATTGCGAACAGTGTGACTATATTGAAAATTGCGAACAGTGTGACTATATTGAAAATTGCGAACAGTGTGACTATATATTGTGTGACTATATCAGAAAAAAATATATATATACACAGTGGTGGTGGTTTTGAGTTTTATGAAATTTATTTATAACTTATTCATGGTGGTTATGAGGTTATAAGAAGTGGTTAGTGTCATTAACACTATTATTACATTAATACATGTGGGAAACCTAAAAAAGACGATTTAATGACGGTAGATGGATGAGACTCGACGATTAAGTGGGTCGCTAGAATCACTGACTGGGGACTCGTTGGTACGTGACAGCCCAATACAGCTTCGTGACCGAACGAGACTTTCCAGTAGGGTTAGGAAAACCCGACGTGGTGGATTGGTAATACGACTGAGACGTGTGAGTGGGGAGTGGCAGAGCGAATTATTGGAACGAGTGGATACGATGGCGGCTCCTCCTCCTGTCCCCCCCCAAATCAATTTGATTCAGGGAGACAAGATCCCTCGTTTTACGGGGCGACGGAGAGAAAGTGATCATACGGCATGGTACGCCTGGCCCTCGATTAAATGCTATATTAGAGCCGTGAAGACGTTCTGCGGTGCGAACGGTATTACGGAGTCGGCCAAGATCAACGAACAGTTTAGGTTGAACGTGCATCCCTCAGTGGGGGATGCACGTGATACCCTGGCTAAGTTCGACTCCTTGGCCGAACTCCTTAATGTACCGAAAGACAACTACGAGGCTCTTGAAGTCGAATTCCTCAAGACATATAAAACCTCCACGCAGCTCTCTTTGAGAGCGGCCGCACAAGAGCTGCTATCAGTAAATATAATCCCTGTGAACGAGGCGACGGCCAGAAATCATGCTCGCCTTTTTGAGGCCATAAAACACTTTGTGGAGCTTTACTACTCCCGCCCGAATTTTGATGTCGCAGCGGACCAGCGCTCAGGGAAAATCGTACTGGTGGACGCTTTATATGTGTTGTTGATGGCGCCACGATTGACTGAGTCGGTCTATAACAAGACGATGCGTGACGCCACTGTGGCCACAACGACGATAACTTTGACGGGAAATGTGATGGACAAAGTAGGCGCGATGCCGGGACGAACAGACGCCTACGATAATAAGCAGGTGTCATTCAGGACGTTTTGTGTGCAAGACGTGCTGAGGCACACGCTGAATGACTCAAGAGATGAGGTGACTGGAGAAATAATGGATGATGTGTTGGGAATTAATGCAATTTTACAAGGTTCAGGGAACTATCAGCAGGACAGGCCGGGCCGAGATAGTGTTGTCTACAACCCGGGCCGTCGTGGGTATTCCCCACGGTATAGTGGAAGTGGAAGTGGAAGTAGTAATAATGGAAGTGGTGGTGGTGGTGGTGGTAGCGCAAACAGAAGTATGTCCCGGGGAAGGGGATACGCGCGAAGAGGGATGGGCGCGAGGTCCCCCTCAATAAACATGGTCAGTGGTGACCTAGGTCTACGAGACGACATGGAGAACCCGTGCGTGGAGCTAGTTCCGTACGAGGGAGATGTTGAAGATAGCTTTGGGACGAATCAAGTAGGGTACTCATCAGACAGGCGTTTTTGTCCCAAATGCAAGGGCATGGGACACACCCTGGATGACTGCCGAAATACACCTAACCAGCACGTAGAGTGCTACTGCTGCGGCAGATTGGGGCACTATGCGTTACGGTGTCCCGATAAAAACAAAGCTGTAGGAAGTCCGAGACAGACTCCTTTTCAGGGAGGTCCGGCACAAAGAAGACCCAGCTAGCCTCTACCACCCCTGTTAGCTCTGTAAATTCAATGGAAGCTAATTGTCTTCCCAAATTGGGGAAGCAACATTCAGCGTATGCTTCCGAAGGTAGTACTGTGGCGGGACTGATCACCTCGTTGCGTGGGTTACCATCGGTTAAGCCTCTGGATGATCCACGGAATTGCGACGCAGTAGCAGGGCCCGACAGCCCCAGGGATGAGTGTGAGACTGTGACTGGCGAGTGGAGTTATCAGAATTGTGGAGTACGACAAAAGAGAGGTGGTAGTGACGGGAAGGATAAAATCCACCGATTATTAGTAATCAAAGAACAAGCTGTGTATAACTCGGCGAGTTCGGAAAGGGAAGTTAGGATCCCAATGATCACCATGGTGGTGAATGGACGGCGTGTGCGTGGTCTGTTGGACACGGGAGCGGGGAGGACAATCATGAAGTCTGGAGCGCTTGAGGACGTTGGTAGGTCTTTGACTCCTTGGGGTGCTCGACTGACTGACTTTAACGGACAGGCCATACCCGTGTTGGGTACCCGTAACATCCAACTGGCTGTGCAGCCACCGATTTAATGTAATATTAAGGCAAACGGTTCGTCCAATCCACCCGATCGCGTAAAGGGCCAAGTAACTTTCGACCACCAATTGGTTGTAATAGATAAAAGCCACGCAGCTCCTTACGAGCTCCTGATTGGCACTGATTTGTTGGACAAGCACAAGGCAAAAATCGACTTTTCTACTAAAACCTTAACGTTAGAAATAAACCACAAAACATATAACATTTCCATTAGTGACATGAATCAGCCCCAACCTATAAACAACATTAACACATTAAACTAACAACACCCCAGATTAATACGTATAGACTCAACCACGATCCCAGTCTCCCCCACCAAGGCCCAGACGGAACTTGTAGTACACGCCGCTGGTACTTTTGAGATTGGAACACTCGAACAGCGATTAGTTCGGTTCCATACAAAAATTCCCGATGGTGAGCACACAGTCCATCGGGGTTCCGCAGACTCGGGTCTGCTGATGTCCGAGGCGTTGATTAAAATTAAAGAAGGCTCTGTCCTTCTCCTGTTGTTAAATGCATCACCTGTAGATCTGACAATACTCAAAGGGACGAAGCTTGCTGTTTTAACCCCACTGAGGGACCTAGAGTATTATTCTACCGGCTGGACCTTAGGTACTTGCATCGACGTAAATACGATGCATCAGTGTCCGAAAGGCAAGGTCGCAACATCGACGATTGGGCCAATCAAATTAACAGGTCTGACCCCAATAACAGAGGACGAAGTGGACACTCCCGCAGGTCCATTACTAAAGACCACAATCGTAAAAATGTTGAACAAATACCGCGATGTCGTCGCGAAGCCTGGAGAACCACTAGGAAGGACCAGTGTCATGGAATACACAATACCCACTGATCCGGACGCCGGTGTTGTTAACCAAAAACAATACCCGTTGCCGCACTTGCAATTAGCCGAGTTGGACGGTATGATTGAGGACATGCTGGAGCGAGGGGTCATAGTCCCCTCGGACAGCGCATGGAACTCTCCTATGATCATTGTCAGGAAGAAAGATGGAACTGCTCGTTGTTGTGTAGATTTTCGCCGGTTAAACCATCTATCAGTCTACGGGTCTAGACACCCGCTTCCGCGAATACCCGAGTTGCTACAATCCCTGTCGAAGGCCGAGGTTTTCTCGTCCTTTGACCTAGAGTCCGCTTTCTGGCAAATACTGTTAGCCAAGGCAGATCGGGAGAAGACGGCGTTCACAACACGCCAGGGCCACTTCCATTTCAAGGTGCTACCCTTTGGGCTTAAGTTTGCCCCTCAGTTCTTTTCAAGGTGCATCGCCCTAGTTCTTGGCGAGGCGCTAGGTGTTCACGCTTTAGCGTATCTGGATGACATCATCATCGCGTCGCCCACCGTCGACGCTCACCTAGCATCCATAGAAAAAGTGTTACAAAAATTGCGGGCAGCTTCTCTGCGCGTAAAGCTCAGCAAGTGTGAATTTATAAAACCACAAATAAAATTCTTGGGACACCTCATAAGTCCAAAGGGCATCCAGATGCATCCAGATCATCTGGATGCTATTCGAACTTACCCAACCCCCACGAACGCGGACCAAGTAAGGTCATTCCTGGGGTTGCTAAGTTACTTTAGGAGTTTCGTGTCCGAGTTCTCAAAAATCGCAGATCCCCTAAATAAATTATTAAAGAAGAACCAACCGTTCGTGTGGAGGACCGAACAACAGGAATCCATGGAAACGTTAAAAGAGTGTTTGATGAAGGCTCCGGTGCTGGGCTTTCCCGACTTCACCATGGCATTTCATATGTTCACCGATGCCCCGAATGTGGGCTTGGGCGCCATGTTATTACAGCCTGATTCAGGAAATAAATTACACCCCATATCGTACGCGTCAAGATCTCTCTCAGAGACGGAACGCCGATACTCAACGACGAAAAGGGAAGCATTGGCAGTTCTGTGGGCTCTCAAAACTTTCCGATATTTAGTCTACGGATACGAAGTGACCATTTACACCGACCATCGTCCACTGTCGTTCCTGTTCAGGAGGTGCTTGCCAGAAGGTGCACTGGGCAGGTGGACAGTGTTGACGCAGGAATACAGTCCAAAGGTGGTGTACGTGAAGGGCAAGCTCAACGGCTTGACCGATGCACTTTCGAGCACACCTTACAGTATCCCGACGTTGTTAAAAGACAGTGAAGACCTTGAAGAAGTAGCTGAGAGGGAAGACTACGAAGAAACACCGTCGCATATTGCCAACGTGCATGAAGGGAAGACTCTCCCAAAGATTCTGAAGGAGCGAGTCCCTGCGCTGGCTTGGACGGTAGAAGAACTTCTCAAAGAACAAAGGAAAGATCCACTGTTAGCACCATACATTACACACCTAACCACTGAAACACAAACCACTACTCACATAGACTCACCTAAAGATGCACATCTCTACATGCTAAGTAGCGACATCCTGCATCGCGTATCACGGTGCAAAGATGCGGGGAGGAGGTCACATATTGGACAGTTGTCGTCCCCCAAACATTAATCCAAAGAGCTGTGTTGTTATGCCACGAATCATTTGAGTTCGGACATCTTGGCGTGGACCGCACCCTAATAAAACTTAAGACTCACTTCTATTTTAGAAATATGGTCACTTTGGCCACCGAGATAATTAAATGTTGCCCGGCGTGCCAGCGCTACAACCGCTTACCAGTTCAAAGCACTCCAGTCCGAACGTACCCGTTACCACGTAAACCATGGGCAGAGGTAGGTATGGACATTATGGGGCCCCTTCCAATCACCGAGACGGGCAACCGATACATTCTGACATTTGTAGACTTCTTAACTCGGTATTTGATAATTGTACCAATTCCGGACAGAACGTCCGAGACGGTGGCACGAGCCATCCGTGAACAGCTGTTTGCGCATTATGGCGCTCCGTCGCGGCTCATTTCAGATAATGCTTTAGAATTTGTCAGCGAGGTAATGCGACATCTGTGCGAACATTTCCATGTCCAGAAGGTAAACATTACTCCGTATCGAGCAGCCGCAAACGGGACCGTAGAAAACCGGAATTTCTCCATAGCAAAGCTACTCAGGATCTTCTGTGGAGAGTTTTCTCCAGAGTGGGATACACATTTACCCGAAGTCATGATTGCCATAAATACTGCATATAATCACACCATAGGAGACAATCCGCATTTTGTTTTGTTTGGGTACGACCGAAAGCATGTTGTCTTGTGGGACAGTCCAGAGCCATTCGAACCTTTGTACAATTTCGAAGGCACCGGTATCCGCGAGAGACAAGCCAAAATGGCCCACGCATTCGTCCGAAACAGAATGTACCATCAAACCCGACTATACCAACAGAAACACAACATACATACCAAAGATAGAGATAAACTGGTTTTGAACCAGAGAGTCTATGCCAAATACCATCCAAAACCCACAGAATACCCCAAACTGTCTCCCAGATGGGAAGGACCGTTCGTGGTCACCAAAATACACTCACCCTACAACTTCATCCTGCGACACGCTATTCGTGACAAAGTCCGTAAGGTCCACTTGGACGACAAACTGCCGTGCTACCCACTCAGGGTGCAAAGGCCCAGTCGAGGTTACGAGGAAGACGAGGTCGCGGGATTGGGCGATCCGGGTATAAGTGATGACAGCGAGGAGGAGGGAACAGCGGTTCCCGAATCTCTCGTGGGTCAAGACGCCCCAGTGGGGGTGGGAGTACCAAGGGGGGAGGTCATGGATAGACCTCCACCGCCTTCCATGCGCGAGCGAATAATAACCCGCTCTCGGCGCATACCTGATAACGAACACGTTTCTCTCCGTTAAGGAAACCTGTACGGTCGTCAGGCAAATTGTACATTTCTATCTAATCATATTTAATCATTAGTACTAAGATTAGCTTCTTTAAGTTAATATTAAGACAAACCCCGTTTTCTTTGTTGTAGGCCATGTCGATCATCCTCAAGATTGGGGCACTACTGCTGGTGGCGTGGTTTCCTTATGGAACGCCCAGCGCTCCAATCACGGGAAGTACTGATGAGGGAGTAAAATGGTGCATGTGCCGGGGAATGGTATGATTGTTACGACTGGCGGTACGGTAGCTTTCGTGCAAGGCCAGCTGGTTGTGCGTGTAGAGTACCACGCAAAGGCATTCGTCGCACAATCAACTGCCAAGCTGTTCGAGAGGACCGTGAGGCTAGTCGACGCGCTAGGACAGCTGTCTATGACTCAGGCTCATCAAGAGGCGATACTAGACGCAGTCCATGCCATGTCGTACCATTTCCGTTTGTTGCTGACACGTGCGGGCCAAGAAGCTCTCCGCCGGTTGAACACGCTCTCGCTACGTGCGCTAGAGCGGGATTGGCGGAGAAAATTGGGTCGCGCTAAGCCACGAAAAAATGCAACCAAGGGACCAGTGAGACCAACCTGGGGGCCTCCTGAGGTAGCTAAGATACCCGAGGATCGGTACGCAAATTGGGAAGAGACCGGTAGTGTAGATGATGATGGTAGATAGAAACGAGGTTTATTAAATATCGGCGGTGACCTGTTGAAATCTGTGCTGGGAGTGGCTACAGAAAAGGACATAGAGGACTTAAGAGACCAATTTGCAGACGCAAATCGGGGGGTGATAACATCCATCCAAAAAATCAATTTGAACTTTCGTCATATTCAGGCCACTCTCAGCACACTTGTCGATCAGGCCACAGCCGCACAGTCCGTACTAGAGCAATATCATCAGGATATGAATGAATTAGACCTATATGTCACTGTGACGAATGGTATCATGAACTTACGAGAAGGAATCCAATACCTTCTTCTGGTGTCTATGGACGCCGAAGATAAGGCTGCTTTGTTGAGGTTGGGGCCGGTACCAGAGATATTGGGGTATGATCAGCTGAGAGCACTTGAAGGGGAAGGGTTCAACTTGTTCAAAGACAAGTATGTCTTTCCATTTTCATACTCCGAAAAGAATTTTACTAGCATCTTAGCCATGCTTAAATTAACACCAACGAGGGAGGATGAGACCTATGCCTTGGTCTTACCTTTCGTGTCCACCCTCAACCTGTCATTATCTTTGTTGGATACTTTCCCAGTGGGAAATCCGGACAACAACCAGACTTTCTTAATTAGTAACTTGCCCCAAAATATTGCAATCTCGGCTGATCGTAGGTTTTACGTTGAAGACCTGAATCTGAAGAGTTGTGTTCAGCAGGGGGATTGTATGTGTGTCCGCCAGTAATACAGTTAAGTGTAGAGGCAAATCCTTCGTGTGCCATAGAGAGTATGATAAAAATGCCACAACTACATTGTGCGGTGGAGCACATCAACCTGACTCGCGTGTTGACTCGGCCTACAGGCCGAGTATGTTACTTGTACGTGTCACAGCCAGTCTGGGCGTTACTTGACTGTCATGACAAGGACGCAGAGCCTGAATACATAGAGTTGACGGGAGCGTATGTGTTATACGCTCCCTGTGCCGTGACAGCTCCATCATTTACAGTAACCACGGTGCGTCACGAATTCGTCACTCTGACGAGTAAACGATTGGAACCAATCCCGATCCCACGCATTTGATCGCCAACAGCAGGACCGATGCCAGTCTTAGACAGCATCTTACGAGAGCTAACTAACGCAAAGGCTAATATGGAACACCACGAGCGACGTGGTTGATGTGCTAACCTCCGTACATACGGAGCGCCACAAATATAGCGTAGGAAGCGTGACGCTTGTTGCCATCCTGTTAGTGTTAGTTGTTGTCGCTTATGTGACTCTGAAGTATTGCCAGCGGCGCAGGCGACCTAGAATGGTTTTCCCAGCTAATCCCCACTCCCTACAGAGGGCCCCTCCGAGGCCATTACCATTGCCATTCCCGCCTTTCGCTGCCAGACCATACTTGATCCCCACAAATGACTTTGTACCCATTAAACCACCACGGTCCACTCTGATCCCGTTGAAATCTATGTCTTTCACAGGAGAATGTCGCGTTGGTGTGCATGAAGGGGGCCGCGTTGTCCTGGAGACTGGTGAAGGAGGCGAGGGGATTGGTCGTCCCAATCCTCTCGCGTCCACGACGACTGCTCACCCGCAACCCATAGAAACAGATAACGAGGATTGCGAGGCAGCACTGCTGTCTGCACATCCTGTGACGCACACCACCTCTGACGTCGGGGCTGACCCTGGCTCTGACGTGTACGTCTCTCTGTCTGAACCCAAACCGAGCGCAGACGATGATGCAAGATCGGTGGATGACGACCAAGAGGCCGAAACCACTAAGACCATTTAAAGCGACCCAGCACTAGAGAGCTTGGGACTGCACCCGAGCCTATTTTCTATTTCCAAATGCTCGGACACAGGTCGAAGGGGGAGGTGTAGCTGTGCTGTGTATATTACTACATTCTATATTACTACCATTCTATATTACTACTATTCTTATATATTTACTCTATATTATTTATCCATCATAGTATTATGTTATGTATTAGAGCATATGTATTTGTTGTACTTGTATCTGTAAATGTCTTCGGTCGGTTTGAACTCGAGAGAGTGAGGTGCAACCAGCTGCAGTGAAGGGACCCTGGACAGGATGTCACATCCGCTGCACGCAAGCTGCTCAACAACTTGTTGTGTTAAGGAAAGTCCGAGATGACGTCAACGAACAGCAGATAGCGTAGGAGCGGGGAGGTGCCCTGAGTGCCCTCAGCTGCCGATGCTGAAGGTGTTGGACCATAGGTTACGATTTATTGTAGGATTGTTTGAGTTTCTTTATCCTTATGTTGCGATTGTTCAATAAGAAGTTGGGCCTATGCCGTTGCGTTACCCCATTTAATGTTTCTTGGTGTCTTTGCTAAACTGCGATGTTCTTAGGAATGAGTCGTTTTCCCCAGAGCAAGTAGTGGGCGCCTACGTCACGCGACGAAACACATATATATGACTGGGAGCACAGCGCGAGTTAGGATTACACTCACACCAACCATGTGAGCAACAAGAGAGAGATACGTCATAAAATAGCCCTTCTGTTTCCTCGAATCGCCTCGAATCGAATCTTCACGCCTACCCAGTCATAAGACAACGTTAACTAGATTGAATAACTAGAGAGAAGCTTCCTCTGAGTTAGAATAGTATACAACAAGACATCGACTCCCAGTTAAAATACAAGAACGAGAGTATTCACCGCGCTTCTTCAATAAACTGATATCTGCGAAGATAGTACGAATTCCATTTACAGACTACTTCAAGCCATCATCACTAGAGAACACGAAAGTGATGGAGTCCCTAGAGCAATTCCGTGGAAGTGTTGCCCAGCCGGGGAACTCCAACTTTATCCCAGCGAGGGACGAGCAAGGGACGAGGTCGTCCTGCAGCCTCTACGTTGTCTACTAAAATACGCCCGGTGAGCGACGTGGGGACACATAGTATAACTTGTAGCGTTATATGATGTATCTTAGGTAATAGTTTAATGTTGTATTAGCTTAGGCCAGCGGGTGAGTAGACGTCGAGAGTCAGATCTAAAGGCTCGTAGCTTAGATATATTCCCATCTATGTTGTATTGAAATATAAGTGAATAAGTCAATGGACTTTGTCTACACCTCACATCCACAGGAGGACTTAGCGTTGCGTTGATCGATACGGTAATAAAGTAAAGTAATAAAACACCATTGACTTGAGAAACTCATGCGGATCACTTGAAATAAGTAGTCTGAACCTGTCAAGCACGGTGAAACCCGGCGACGATTCCTGATCCATGAACTCACGTAAAAACGATTGTTCGTACTTGGCAAGAAGGGGGCGGCACAGTTCAAGAAGAAGAAGCACTACATTTGTGGACTCACGGGGACGGAACAGCCTTCGGTCTTCGCATCAAATATATGATGGAATGTATGAAGGATTTTGAGAGGAAACTGAAACATCGTGATGATGGGTATAGTTGGATGTACGAACCATGCTATTACAAATCAAAAGAATGATTTTGAAAGGATTGAGGAAACCACCTAGATCTGTAATTAATACTAATAATACAACAATAAACCATGTCAATCCTTAATCAAATGTCTATATTATTCTAAAACTCATAGTTAAGCAATGAATTGCATAGATCGTGTCAGTCGGAGGTAACATCGAATTGTCGAAATCAGTAGAAGAATATGTTTCACGCATTGCCATAAGCTATCGTGGGGTAAATGTTCTAGATGTGTTACAGATTGGTAAGATAAAAATCAGAGTCCAATCAGATCTTGCTCAGTCAAGATTGTGATTCTGTTGTGGAAGGATGGGGTATAGCGTGAGTCGTCGTTTGTTCGAAAATAATGGGGTAACTGGGGTTTGTAATCTATGCAGAAGAAAAAAATACACGAGTAATGTGTGGCGACATCTGAACAAAGTCATCGTCAAGCATGTGAACATTATAGGAAAGAAAAGGCAAATCAACCGTACATGTCGTCAAAGGATGTAGTGTCAGGAGATGTTGAAGTAAATGTGGTAGACCTAGTATGGGGCGAAGTGGTCGTTTGTGTGAAACTGGATACAAATATGAAATACTTGTGATATTCAAACCATCTAAGATTGAAAATTTGGCTTCTCTACTGACTAATATGGGTCGAGAGTGACCACGAAGTAGAAAGAATTAGGTAAAATTTTATAAAGAACCGTGTGGAGGAGTTCATATGTACAGTACTGGAAAAATTATTATGGATTTTTGAGATTTCCGGTATTTTTACATAAGAAGGTGAAATAAACACAATTTATGTAATGATAGATGATTTATTTCGTTTTATTTATGCAGAACGAGTATTTCAGTAGTAAATTTGATCTCCTTTAGCAGGTTTCTAGTGATATCTGGCAATAATTAGCTGTCGTTCTATGGCAATGATCAATTCCATCACGTGGTCCACATGCTGCAGCCCACGTTTCGCTCAGTTCTAGTTCAGCTG
>SDVV010005697.1:0-19010 GCA_016164225.1 Gammarus roeselii | reverse complement strand
ATCAATTACTTATTTAAGGTTCTGTAGCATTTTGCACCAGCTTCCACATAGGCATAGACTCAAGTCGCATCCCTCAAAATGAGTGGCTGTAGGTTAAACGTTTCACACCCTATTCTCCACACACTCAAGCACATTTTAAATCCTACCACTCTCGCTTAAATGACTATACTTTCGTACAACTATCGCCCTGTTTAAAAATAATGGGGGGTATTTCGTTGGTTAACTTCAAAGCGACTATCCCTAACGTTAACCGATGCAGTTGTTGATGCAATTTTTCTCCAAAGTTGTGCAAAATACTGGTCAAAAATCTACCTTAAACTTGTGCAAAAACATTCAAGGAAACAGCTCGACATGTTTTGTTTCTTTAATCTAATATAGTGTGTCCTGTTTATTGGACTCTGTAATCACTTGAGGTGCCCTAGTCTATTCCCCTACAGACCCACGGCTGGCAAAAGGCATGAATACTTCATGATAAGGTCAGACAATTTCCAAGTGAACTGATTCTGAGGCGAATAATCTCCGATCGCCACCATACGGTGTTACAACAATCAATAGACACCATGTTGGAGTTCCGCCTTTGGTTGTGCTGTCCAAAACAAGCTCCATGGCTTTAACCCTCATTTTCACAGCTGCGGCGCATGCGCCCACCCTCACTGACGATGCATCACTTTGCTCCACCTGTCAATACAAGCCTTGGCTTCCAGAGGTGGCCTGATTCAGATGGGTCGATATTTGAGAGCAGTGCAATTGAGATGGCCGGCAATGGAGAGTTATGTAACTTCTATTTTCTGAGAAACAATTTATAGGCAAGAAAATGTAATAAAAGAATTATATGCCAGTGGAGAATGTTTGATTGGGGGTGGTAATGTTTTTAGCAATGCTCTCCTGAACTTATGGGAGGGCTGTGAATGTTTGAGACTATGAGAGGTCTCAAAATTTTTGGCCTCGACTATCAATGCCTTTGGTGCGACCCTCTTGAGTCAATGAGAAGTCTCTGTTCCGTTGAACCTATAATACAAGATTGATTAGAGCAGGATGTATTTTGGAGCCCTCACAATAGGGAATAATATACTTGTAATCCAAAC
The DNA here is from genome assembly GCA_016164225.1 of Gammarus roeselii. NCBI lineage: Eukaryota > Metazoa > Arthropoda > Malacostraca > Amphipoda > Gammaridae > Gammarus > Gammarus roeselii. Next base: position 17,925 of record SDVV010005697.1, on the reverse strand, counting down.
CCTTGTAATCCTTAACCTTTGTAATCATAACACTTGTAATCAATAACCCTTGTAATCCATAACCCTTGTAATCCATAATCCTTGTAATCCATAACCCTTGTAATCGATAACCCTTGTAATCCATACCCTTGTAATCCATCACCCTCGTAATCCACAATCCTTGTAATCCATAGCTGTTGTAATCCATAGCCCTTGTAATCCAGAACTAAGTGATGTAGATGTAATCCAACTGGGTAACTGGCAAAGAACGTTGATGACGAAGCGCAATTACTTTAGACTTCACTAGGAGTGGAGGACCGGAACAGTTTGGTTTTCATAACCTCGTTATAATAACCGGAAGATAGGCTCTCGCTAGCGACACCTCTGTGGGAACGCTCGAGCAAGGCTGGGCGTGAGCTGGGATACTATACTGGTTTGATGTACGGCGCGTGTTCACTCGAGCCGAGCCATGTTATGACATCATCGTCTGGGTGCAAGGACACTCAAGCCCAGCTTCGTTCTTACATTCTAGCTTGGGGCCAGGACACTGAAGCTCAGTTTTGTTATGACGTCATCGCTTGGGTGTATGGACAATGTAGCCCAGCTATGTTATGATATTAGCGTCAATGCACAAGGTCAGACAAGCCCAGCATCATCATCTGGGCGCAAGATCACTCAAGCCCGGCTTTATTAATATATGATCGTCTGGGCGTAAGGACCCTATCATCGTCTGGGCGCAAGATCACTCAAGCCCGGCTTTATTAATATATGATCGTCTGGGCGTAGGGCCCCCATCATCGTCTGGGCGCAAGGACACTCAAGCCCAGCTTTGTTAATATATGATCGTCGGGGCGTAAGGACCCCTTGCCAAGTTTTGTTATGACATCATCGTCTGGGCGCAAGGACACTCAAATGCAGCTCTGCTGGTGCAATGACACTGTGGTGCACCTCGGTTACATTACCAGCTGGACGTGAGGACACTCAAGACCAACTCTGTGACGTCATCACCAGCTGGTGCAAGGACAATCAAGCCTAGTTCAGTTATGACATCACCAGCTATGTGATGCTCGAGGACCTCAAGCCCTACTCTGGCATGACATCCCCAGCTGGGTGCGAGGAAACTCAAACCCTAGCTCTGTTATGTCATTACTTAAAAACTCCCTCATGTACGTTATTTAGCATAGAGACCTATCTATTCCTTTTGAGTACTATCGAGTCATTTCGACTCCTATCGAGTTCCATGAAGTACCATTGAGTCCACTCTGCGACCAAATATCGAGTACGGCCTTCTGTCCAGCATGAAGTACCATCGAGTCCACTCGACGACAAGATATCGAGTATGGCATTCTGTCCAGTATGAAGTACCATCGAGTCCACTCTGCGACCAGATATCATTCTGTCGAGTTTGAAGTACCATCGAGTGCACTATGCGACCAGACATCGAGTATGGCACCCTTAAATCCATCCCCTAGTATATGGCCTTTGCGCTGATTCTCGCTTTACTCCGACCTGGAAAACTAGACAAAAACAAAATGAATTCCATTGCAGGCACTCGACGCTCGAGTTCTTATGACAGCGAGCGCTTGGGAGTATTGACAGGGCTGCTTCACTGGAGGGCTGGGGCTGATTTGATGCTATGAAAGGTGAGGAGCCATGGGCACAGCAAACCATTGTGCGGTAATGAACTGTGGGCAAGACACACACACGTGAGCTGTGACGAAATGAAAACTAGGCAACCACTCGCACAGGTCATCTGTGCTTCATTGCATCGTGGGCACCATAGCCCACCTGTGCTGAGGTGTACGGCTGGCAGCCCGTAACAGTGGTAAACACCTGCACATCCCTCTGTCCTGCAGTATACTATGGGTTCCCACGGGCACAACCTACCTGTGCTGCTGTAAATGGTGGACAATCACGGGCCCAGCCTACTTATGTTTCAGTGACTGGTGGGCAGCCACGGGCACGGCTCACCTGTGTGGCAGCGAACGGTGAACAGCCACAGTGCAGACCATGCACCTGAGCTGTAGTGAACGGTGGGCATTGACGGACATACTCCACCCGCTCTATAGTGAATGGTGAATTTTCACCGGCTAAACCCACTTGGGCACCAAGCGCTGGGTAATTCTATGTCAATGGATCTTGAACCTGCTCTAGAATATGTTTATTTTAATTTTATTACTTCTGAAGTTCTGCGCATGGAAGAAAACGGTTAGGAAGATCTTGGTCTAGTGTAAAGTGAACAACTTATCACAGCCTCAACGCCAGAAGACAGGCACCAGCCTCTCTTCAAACTCATACAATTCAAGAATAGCTTGTTAAATATAGATCACGTGGATGAATGTCTTTATTATTTCTATTATACTTATTATATCCCGCAAAAAGTCTGGCAAACAGCAGTCAATCAGCCTACATGCGGGGGAGGAGAACTGCAGCATTGTCAGCCCCCCCAAAAAGCAAACAGCCGTCGTATCAGAAACACCCACTTAACGACACTGCATGAAACGAATTTAATGTCTTCATAAGATCTCCAAAGAAGGTCCTGGAACGTACAATTTAGGATTATAAAAAATTAATTTGCTAGCTACGTCACAAATAGTTCGAATACGTCCTTTTTGGTGAATTTTGAACATCAAAAAAAATCACGAACTGTCAACTGTGCCTTTGAGAACAAATGCGGAGAGCTGGACGATCAATGTTGTTATACCTTTACGATTGAGGATCCGAACATTCGTAGTCCGCAGGATATCATGGCGGAAAGACCAATTGAAGCCCCCAGCAACGTACATTTTTCCTCCGACGAAGTTATTAAATATATAGATACATATATTGTCACAAAATCTTCGGGTTCTGAACAAGTTCATCCGCAAATACTGGAGGAGGAGTTAACTGTTTCGGCAAACTTTTTCAGAATTGTACCGGCAAACCTTTTTCAAAATTTTATCGGAAAACCTCATTCAAAATGTTATCGGCAAACCTCTTTCAAAATTTCATCGGAAAATCTCTTACAAAATTTTATGGGAAAACCTTTCAAAATTTTATCGGCAAACCTCTCAAAAATTGCAGTTGCTCCTCTTAATGGAAAGAGGCCAACGTTACTCCATTATTTAAGAAAAGGGACTAGAAGTGTCTCTGCAATTACCGACCAATTAGTCTCATCTCAGTCATTTGGCAAATTGATGAAAGCTTGATTACGGATAAAGTTAGAGAATTTTTGAGAAGGAGACTCCCAGCACGGGCTTAGAAGTCCCAATCGTTCCTATAATACAAAGCCGGAGCTATTTTTGAAGAACTTAAATTAATATTACGTTCCAAAAACTCCAATCGATATCATATACCTTGATATCAAATAGCTTTCAGTTGTCTCTCACAGGCGCTTAGTTAGTAAGTTGCACTGCCTCAGTATTCAAGGAGGCTAAATAATTGCATAAAATGCAGGCTCACAGATGGATGATAGAGAGTCGTATTCAACGGCTCCTCTTGGGGTAATGTAATGTTACAAGCAGCGTGGAACTGTTTGTGGTTACGTCCGCTACATTAAATTTGTAATCGGTTTCGGATAAGGGCAAACAAAACTCGATTATCAGCAGATACAATTAGACTTGAAACAAACTATTGATGCGTCCGAAAAGGGATAAGAAAAAACTATTGTTAGATAAATGAAACGTGTGCGCACAAGTCTTCACTACCCCAAGCACGAATATTCAGAGTCCGGGAAGTAATTGATTTCTGTCAACGAAGAGAGAATCTGTGTGTCATCATTAGTAATAATTTAAAAGTAGTGAGCAATGTCATGATGTTGCCAAAAAATGTATTGCTTGGTATGATAACCGTAATATTTTGTACATGAGCAGACACAGTATTCTTAAGTTGTTGAATGCATTAAATAGATCGCATTAGGAGTTCTGCATTCATTTTTAGTCTCAGTGTATCTAAAAGAAATTACTAAAATAAAGAAGTTTGAACGTAGCTCTGTCGAACCTGTCCCATCGCTGCGTAATAAATCGAACAAGATAGACTTCGAGAACTGAACCTTTATTCGCTTGAGAAGCGTCGAGTTAGAGGTGAAATGATCGAAGTGTGGGGGATTATGAAGAGCAAGGGAAACATCTACCTAATTAACCTGTTTCCTCTAGGTGTGAACAAAGTGCCCAAGAATAATGACGATTAAATCGTTGGTAAACTTTTCACACGTGACATAACACGTAACTTCTTCAGGATTAGAGTTATCAAAGAATGGAACCAATTTCCCAGAAAAGTTGTAAAAGGCGAAACAATCGAACAGCCAGCATTGCCGTCAATTAGTTCTGGGTGAAACACTCCTCAGAAACACTGTTCAGAATGAAGTAAACATGGTAGTTGAAACAGTTGGCTGGCATTACACTTCACAACTGATCTCCCACTATTAAAAGGCTACCAAGCTTCGGGCGAAAGGCCTGTTACTGCCGTTTAACGCTTGTAAATACTTTTAAAAACTTGTCTTCCCCTCAAAGTCTGTCGTGTCTCAAAGCTTTCTAGCGTGTGGTCTAGCAAGACCATCCAGATCACGAGAAAGAAGCTCGCTCGCTTCCTCTTCAAAGTGTGTCGTGTCTCGAGGCTTCCAGTGCGTGGTCTAGCACGACCATCCAGATCACGAGAAAGAAGCTCGCTCGCTCCCCCTTCAAAGTGTGTCGTGTCTCGAGGCTTCCAGTGCGTTGTTCAGCAAGATCATCCAGATCACGAGAAAGCAGCTCGCTTGCTTCCCCCTTAAAGTGTTTCGTGTTTCGAGGCTCCCTAGTGCGTGGTTCCGCAAGATCATCCAGATCACGAGAAGCTCGCTCGCTTTCCCTCAAGGTGTGTCGTGTCTCGGAGCCTCACAGCGTGTTCTCCAGCAAGCCTGATCCATACCCTGAAAGTCCACTCGCCTGCACTTAAAATTCACGAGGGTTGGTTGAACGAATGCATGCAACCCTGCGCTTCTTTCTGTTTGTGTCAGCAGAATATTTAGCATCGTGATGTATTTTATCGTAATGCTAATCCGGCTTCCGATAAATGCTATGAAATTCACTACCCGCTTGTAGCTCAAAAGCGAGAGAAAAGGATTCGGAAAACCCGCACAGTCAATGGGACTAGAAATGCATTCGGATAAAAAGTTGCACTCGCATACCAAACTGTTTGAAGGTGTGAATGCAGAATTGGACCTTATGATACACTACCTTCACAATCAGAACCAATTATAAAGGGGAGGATAAAATTGCATCCACCATGCATTGTCAATAATTAGAATACGAGAATGATTTTAAATGGTATCTTATTACTTTACCTCACTAAATTTATCGATGGTTGGTTCAAAAAATGATGGTTCATAAAAAAAAGAGTGCTAGCTGAATTCATATTACGAAGGAAGGCGAGCGAAGAAGGGCTCATAGAATAAAAAATGAAGACAAACAAAGTCAGTTTACACTGCAACCTGTGGAATTCTCTGCACGTTTTGTGATGTTTTTTATGTTTTCGTGCAGTAATGTGCCAACGGGTATAGAAGGATTGGCTTTAAAGTGGAGTTCATGCTAACGGGCTTGCGAACGAAGGTAAATCGTCATGTGCCGAATTAAACGCATTTTGTTGACAGCTGTTGAGGATCCATTGTTTTAGTTCTTGAGGCAAGCGCTCAAGACGCTTGTGATATTTCAATTTCCGTTTACTGTCCCTATATGCTTTCCAAATATGATCCGTCATATGCAAAATAAGAGAGTAGGGCATGCAACAGTTATTGTTTTGTATCAAATTTCATGCAAGTAAGAGAGTACAACAGAAATTAAAAAGTTATACTTGTCATGGACCGCAACGAGGTTACTCCCTAACGTACTATAGGCTCCAAAGATAAGGACCTTATTTTTATTTTCGTATTTTGTTTTCAACATTGCTGCATCAAGGTTGTACCTTTTAAGGCATGAATATACACATGGATGCTTCCTCCAGACGTAGAGCTATTGTCATACAACCATAAAAACGTGTATAAACACATTCAATTGGATTACCAGGACGTTTGAATTAAACGCGAAAGTCAGATCTCTGGCTTTGATAGTACAGAATGCCAAACAATCCCCGATAAATCTAAGTATTTTTTAGTCATTGAACTTTTATAACTGGAACTCTAATCATAGATTATTTTAATCACATTATGTTTGCATCACTAGCCAGTCAAATTTTCAGTAACGTAACTGGATGTGAGACTTCCCACAAACCACAAAGCACTCAACAACCATCAAACAATGACTTCAAGATAAGGCTAAAATTCTGCCTGAGAACCAAACGAACGGTTGAAAACGGTGACATCGATTAAAAAAATCTGCGATGAATGCCATATTTACATGAATGGGTAGCTTCAGAAACAGAATTTTAGGAAGTGGCCGCCTACGAAACCTGCGTTCGATATTGTTAAGCCGTTGCATTCACAGTAGAGTATATTTCACCGAATTGCGGATTTTGTCCGGTCTACGAGAATTTCCACAAAACATTTCACCGGTGCAACGCTTGCAACCTCGAGTCAGCGGGCGGAAGGCGGTCGGCGCGAAGACAGGCAGCGTGAAGGAACTGGTTTAGCAAGCGAACAGACGGATAGCTTCCGGAATATTTTTTATTTACATAAGGGTTATAGCATTTCTATGCTTGGGTAAATTGTATTGCAACTCCGTTGCATGTCATGCTGCATATATGCATTTTAAGGCTGGGTCCTCTGAATGCTTCTAGGATACTGACAACATACATTTATAAGATAATCTTATTGATAATAACAGGTACATAACAATTTACACGCTGTATTAAAGGTTAATACTCCTCACATATTTTTCTTGCACGAATCTTGATTTTCGGATTCGTTCATGATGATTTTTTTTCAACCTTGGCATCATTTCTACGTCGTTAGATATTGATCAGTTCACACGTGGCATAGATTCAATTAGTTTATTGTTAATTTCCGCGATTGTTTTCATCAGTACCCTTGCGATATGTTTTACTTATTCATGCAGTAACTCCTTCATTCGCTTTCTATGTTGTAGAATAGTAACAAAATTAACAGGTGACTGAAATAGTAACAAAATTAACAGGTGACTGAAACATTCTTAGAGGAGAATCACCCAAGAGTGTAAGTGACCAATTCGGAAGCTGGTTGGATGCTTGATATTGTATTTAGGCGATGTTTCGTGTTTTTCCATCTGTTTATTTCATATGCATATAATATCTATAAGAATAGTATGGTTTACTAGTCTGGTAGTTGGGTAGATGCTTGTATTTTGGGTTGATACAGCAGTTTCGTTACAAAATTTTACCTAAACCATTATATTGTGTTATGTATACTTAATATTGATCATTCGATTAATGTTGAATTTTCTGTTGTTCTTGGAATTTCGATCAGTTATCTCATACAGTTATAGGAATTTTAGGATAGTTTAGGTTGCATCTTCCACACTATTTCAGGCATTATTGATCGGATGTTGCATCATTGTGGTTATTTATATGTATATATGTAACATTCTGTTAGGATTAAGCCGTGGTTCAGATTTTGTATATAGCTACTATAGCGTGTTCGTGTAGGAGTATTCCACACCTTTTACTATAGGTTTCAGTTATGTCGCTCACATGTCTTGGCAACTTATCCACGTAAATGGTTTGCTTGGTTATATGCTATTTTTTTCTCGTGCATCATGGTTTTTAATGTATGTTTTGGGTATGGTAGAGAATATGATCTTCTTACTCTGTTATGACTCGAGAGTTTTTGTAAGGGTCTTTCAGTTTTGTATGTTCTCTGTACAGTTTCCATCTTCAATGCAAGGTATGGGATATTTTATACAATATCGGAATATATTACGTTTGTATCTGCAATGTAGAGCATTATCTCAGGTCTAATTTAGTTACTAGTAGTTTATTTTTAGTGTTTCATACATCTTCTTACATATTGGTAAAATGTTTGACTAGGATATTTTATATATTGAAGATCCATTTGTTACAAACTCGGTCTTGCTGTTACTTTATTGTATGTTTATTATAGGACCATTCTCAATATTTAGGAAGAGATAGAGAGTCCTATATGCAAAAGCTCGTTGTTTTTTTGCCTATTTGTGTAAATAGACCCAAATGTATTACATTTCTATTGTGAATTAGAGAAGAGTAGAGAATCTTGTTGTTGTTGTATGATTTTTCCAAGATGATCATATGAATGTATGTTTAAAAGGTGTTAGTCCGTTCTGCATCTTTCTGGAATTTCGTAATTGAACCCTAGCAAGCGTTTAGTTTAACGTTTTAGAAGACGATTTACTGGATGGGGGGGGGTCCTGGTGTAGAGGTGGCTTACACTCTTTGGCGGTCATTTGGAGTTCGTCCAAGTTCAACGTGATTTATGTGTGTTTCTGTGGACGTCGATCTTAACTTCCATTGGTTTGTTAGAGAGATTATCCGACAAGTTGCTATTCGTTGTAGTGCTTTACTTAAGTCGTCAGTGAACAGAAATCCAGCTTTTTATGGCCACATACTCGTTGAGACTCATGTCAGCCTCATTCTGACAACTGTACCTGTGTATAGGTTCTTGGTTTTGTCCAGGATGTGACTTTGCTCGACGTTGTTCAGATATGATGGACTAAACAGATGCATGATACGTCTGGAGTATTGTATCATGACCGGGTGTTGCCTCTAAATTTGTAATATATCAGTGGCAGGTTGCTGAGAAGTGACCTAGTAAAACATTATAGAGTTCGTTGTTACGACACAGTGGGCTTGGGTTTTGTCCTGCTAGAGGCATAGCATGATTTAGGTATAAGAATTTGTTATAGGTTTGAACTGGTATCGTTGTATAAATACCATTATTCGCATTAATTCAGTGTTAAATTTAAGATATTATTGGTATGACTGGTATGTTAGTATATGATTTTTCAAGAACCAGATCACGTGGGATATTGGTGTAGGATTTATCCTCTGGGTGTGGTAGGATACACCGTATATAATAGTTCATCATTGTTGCTTAGAGTAGAGTAGAGAATCTTATTTAGCTATTTAATAGTTGTTGTTGTATGTTTTAATTGGTTATCATAGGATTATATCTGTATTCGATATAAATTTGCATAATTTCATGGAATGTTGGGTATAAAATACGCTGTTTTGGATGTAACGATCTAAAATATTGATAGGTTTTACCTCTCGACACTGGATTTGCAGCCGATTCCATGTCGTCTTGGAAAGGTTATCTATCGGGTTTGTGCAGAGTTAGTGTTAAAATTCTTCAATAATTTAATGTACATCTCAATTATGTTATCCACTCGCTTATTCCCGCTTGTCTCACTCATATAAATGTTGTGATCCGCTAACAGTTGTTCAATTAGATGTTATTGATTAATTCAGGCTTTGTTATGAGATTGTGTTTCAATTCAGAATATCTGACTTATTTGAGCACTCACAATATCCACTGTAGCATTTTCACTGAAGGTTGTGATGATGGCCGTAAACCCAACTCTTCCTAACCTAATCTAACCAAGGATTATATACTTTTTCCCGTTTTCATACATATTTTATGTATTTTTTCATTGATTTAAGCTTTATTCAAATCAAATCTAATTACATGTCTCTGTAGTCCTACCAATCTTTAGCATATTGTATGCCTTTAATATAGATATATTTTTGCACTTTGCTTGTTACAAGTTCAGTATTATCGACTAGTTTCAAGTAATGTTAGGTGATCGCTCGTTAGTAGACTGTAGAGTTCGAAACGCTTATGTAATCTACCCGCATATGTCAGTGATTGTTATGGGTGTTCAAGAGTTAGCAATTTTATGTATGCTTTTACTGTTATGATAAGATTTTTTGTAGGGTAGGATGTGTTTCTCCTACCATTTCCATATATTGTAACGAATATTGAATAAATGCACTCTAAAATATTTACAACAAATCTGTTATGTAAAGTTTGCAGTCAACAAAATCTAGGATATAAACCATGTCCAAGGTACATAATTAGCGAAATATATATCAATGTACGACAGCGTTGATCAAATATCAATGTATATATGTCGGCATACGCCGATATAATGTATGGCGTATACAAGGTTGATAGCGGCATGTGTCGGCATATGGCGGCATATGTCGGCATATGTCGATATAATGTATGACGTTAACACAGTTGATACCGGCATATGGCGGTATAATGTAGGCGTATGCGCGGTTGATGTCGGCATATTCATGTATAATGTAGGCGTATACATGGTTGATGACGCCATAATGTTAACATCTGACACATTCTTACCTCTTTAGAATATAATCCCTTGTTTTTTTTTGTTACAAGATATTTAATGTGGAGCAGCTTCACCTCATGTTAGGTTAAAAAATCTGGGCAAGCTAACCTATCCTAACCATCTTAAACAAGAATTATGTATCATCTTTCGAGATTTCTTGCTTATGTATGATACTTATTCATCGAATGGATCAGCTTCACGGCATGTTATGTTAAAAGATCTAATCATCCTAACCTAACCTAACCTATTGTATCCAAGAAATTATGTATTTTCGATCGACTTTTCATGCTTACATATGATTTTTAGTGGTTTATGAGTAATGCATAACAAATATCTCCACATGTCTCTACATTTTGATCAATCCTATGCAGTTTGATACACACATCCAATTTTGATCTAGTAAATCACCAAAAACCTAACCTTACCTAACTTATGTACGGTATTCAGTCATTGATATATACAATGTATAACAAATATCTCCACTTGACTCAACATTTTGATATATCTTTTGCAGTTTTGATACGCACTTCCAATTTTAATCTAGCAAATTTCATCGGTTTTCATACATAATTTCATAATTGTTTGAATGTTATAGCTTGTTTTCATATGATTTTTTTTTTTTTTTACAATTTTAAATCACTTTTAAATGCTATTCACACCCATCGAAAACCTAACCTAACCTGACCTGTCCTTACGTATGGTACCTAACCTAACCTTATGTACGGGTTTCAGTCATTGATATATACAAATGAACCCCCTCCACACGCTTCTTTATGAAACTTGCACCTAATTATTTCTACTTCGTGGTCAATCTCAACTCATATATGTTAGCAGAGAGGACAGATTTTAAATCTTAGATGGATTGGATGTTACTAGTAATTCATATTTGTGTCCACCATCATACAAACGGTCACATGGTCTCACATTAGGTTTTTCTTATTTTCACCTTCGATATCTCCTGGCATTACATCCTTTGACGACTTGCCCAGTTGATTTGCCTTTTCTTTCCTATAATGTTCATATTCATGACAAGACTGCGTTTCAGATGTCGCCGTACATTACTTGTGGATTTATTTTTATTCAATTTTATTTCTTTCTGGCAAAGTTTACAGACCCCCACCACCCCATTACTTCTGAACAAACGACGACTCAAGCTATTCCCATCCCTACGCAACATAATCACAATCTTTACTGAGTATGATCTGATCGGACTCTAATTAGTATCCTACCATTCTGTCACACAGATATAGCATTTACCCCAAGATAGGTTTATGGCAATGAGTGAATCATATTATTCTACTGATTTCGACAAACCGATGTTGCCTCCTCCTTACACGATGTATGCAATTCATTGCTTATCCTTTGAGTTTTAGGACATTATAAGCAATTGATTTAGGTTTTTCATAGTCTTATTAGTATTTATTAGTATTGATTACTGTTCTTGCTGGATTCAACAATACCATCTATCCCGTTTTTTTTTATCACAGCAGGACTCGTACAGCCATCCATGCCCATCATCACGATGTTTCAGTTTCCTCTCCAAATTCATCATATAATCCACCATATCTTTGTTGCGAATACAAAAGGCTGTTCCGTGCCCTTGAGTCCACAAATATTGTTCTTCTTCTTCTTGAACCTTAATTATTCGAATCTTCTCAAATTCAATGTCATTCTGTTCTTCATCAACGAGGAATTGTTGCATACGTCCCAGATTTTCTTTCGTTCTTAGGTAAAATCCGTTTCCCAATACCTCAGCTTTATTACAGTCATGATGATTTTCCACTTGGATCATTTCAATTTTGAGATTTGCTTTCTCATTTCCCTTGAACTTTGTTACATCCGACTGAAACCTCTCGACTTTAGTTACCCAAAGCCGATTTCCTTTTCCCTTCATCCATATATGAATGTTATCTTCCATTCTTTAGATTCTTGTTTCACCTATTCTGAGGTAATTGGTATTTTCAATACAAGTCAATATATGTTCGATCCGACTCATATCATCTTCGGAGATTTCTTCTTCCAAAGACCGTAAACTAGTTTTTGTCACTTGCACATTCATTACTGTCTATTTGTGGGTGACCCGTCCGTCTCCGCTTGTTCTCCACGTAACACTGACTCCAATCTCGACATGCAGCTAGTTATTATAATGCGATTGCAGGCTTTTTTGCAAAACATTAGGCCTATCATCGCTCACCTTGGTCATCATCTGCGTGTGAATGTATGTATGTACGAGTATATGGGTGTGTACGTATGTGCATGTGTATGTTCAAGCGTATGTACATGTACATGTACATGAGGTAAAAGAAATGATAATGAAATTTAAAATTCAATACAGTTTACAACTAAAATTTTCAATAAAATTTAAAAAAATTCCGACGCCCGGATAAAGCCAAGTCCGTCTATTGAAGTGTTAACTTGGCTACTGAAGAAAGGTCCGGGCGATGATATTTTTTTAAATTTTGTTGAAAATTTGAATTGTAAATTGTATTGATATTTTTTTTTTTTTTTTACTTATGTACATGTTGTACATGTACATACGCTTGAACATACACATGCACATACGTACTAACCCCTATACACGTACAGACATACAGCTTACTTAGCTTAATTGTGACATCAGGCAGGGCAACAGGACAACTGTTGGCAGGTAAGCTGTTGGAAGGACTTGGCAGGGCAACGTGACAACTGCTGGCAGGGTAACTACTGGCAGAAAAGTTGTTGGCAGGACTTAGCAGAGCAACTGCTGACAGGTGAACTGTTAGCAGGACAACTAATGGCCGATAAACTGCTGACAGATCAACTAGTGGCAGGGCAAGTGCTGGCAGAGCCATTGCTTGTATGACAGCTGTTGCAGAGCACTTACTGGCAGGGAAACTACGGCCAGGCAAGGTTCCTTGCCTGCAGAGTCATGGCAACTGCAGGCAAGGCAACTTCTGCTAGTGCAGGGAAACTGCTGTCAGGACAACGGCTGACAGGGAAAATGCCGGTTGGGCAACTGCTGGCAGGCGAGTGGCTGAAATGGAGATTAATAGTAGGGCAACAGCTGGCAGATCTAGAGGACAAATTTTGGCAGAGCAACTGCTAGCAGAGCGACTTCCTGCAGGAAAGTAGGGACAATCAAAGAAGAAACGCTATAGTGTGTTTTGTACGGTTCTTAAATCAATAATCGTATTAATTCCGATGTTTTACTGTATCACATTGATAATTTTCAGTAAGCACGAGTCATGAATTCTGCTTTGGCGTCTAGGTTTTTACGATGCCAATTTGTTCATAGTCTCTTCAAAGCAACTTCAACAAACGGAGCACTATGCATGAATTTTAACGACTCACAATTACCTGGTGCTGTTTACTTTGTCCCCTCCCAATTCGTCGTATTGAGTCTCCAATTTGCAAGGGTATAGTTGAAGTCGTCGTTCGAGTGTGAGCTTCAGATTTACTGTCGGCCATTGCAGGGGACGAGAACGGGTTAGCATTGGGCCATTTGCGTTGGGCGCGAAAACGCCGGTGATGAAACAAGGCTGAAGTCAGACATCCGGACACTGCACTGTAAAAAAAGAACGTGTTATTTGGATTTTTGACCGTATATTTTCTTCTGCTTTTCTGTTTTACGTCTAATATACTTTTCAACTGCGATTGATGTATTATTCCTTTCCCTCTATTTTTAGATTTGATATGTTCTTTATAATAACGTAGGTCCTGTTTTCTTTTTGTCTGAATGACGTTATTTTTTGGAAAAGGATGTCTCACATATTCCCGGCCAACGGGATTCCAGAGTAAATAAGTACGGTAAGGTATTTCAACTTCTGGAATGTAATGAAAAAGAACAAATATGCATGAATGCGGCATTCATGTTTGATTTTGTTCAGCCCTACTAAGCAAATGTCAAAGAAAACGAAGCTCCTATTTCATCAAAATCTAAGCGTCTGTTCGGACACAATTCTAACCATTAACCCTTCCTCTCTTTCCCTACTTATCATGTTCAAGAATGAAGCGTTTCGGAAAGCCGTACGGAATTGTGTGTATGAAGTTCGAGGAAATGTTTCACTGAAACTGAAATGCCAACTTCCAAGATCAGCATTGAATTACACAAGGACACGCACACGTACATGCACACGCACACGCACACACGCATGCACAACGTTGTCGATATGTTTTACGGATGACACGTTGACTCAATATACCGCCAAAGCAAGCTTTCCATGAAAACGACAACTTCCAGAAAAAATATGTCCAGAGCCGGCACCGCCATTGCCGAAACGTTCGTTCCTTTTAGGGGAGCATTTATCTACTGTACACTTGAAATGCTGAGAAGGGAAATAATTTAACCCTTGGACGAACTGTCACTGGATATTCAGAATTTATATTTGTTAATAGGTCTGGTTAGGCTACCGGTTAAACATTTTCTTCTACTGACTCACTTCTTGTCGGTATCAATGGTACGTAACATGTTCATTCATTAGTATCTCATATAAATACTTGAATTATATTGAACAGGATGTGTATCAATAAATTGGAAATTGACTAATGTAATTGCATGCTTAGAAGCAGATGTGAAAATAATATGTTTCGAGTGTTTCAAAGTGTGGCTGCAGTTCACAGATGTTAACTAGCTTTAACGAGCCAAAGGATGGGTTTGTGATGGCGTGGTTACCTTGCTTTGTTTTTTTGATGTTAACCGATCGTAAAAATGTAAACTCTAGCACTCAGAGGAAGGACCACAAGAGGACTGATTGTTTGCCAAGCACACTTTAACAGCACTGAAAAGATGATGTCAATGTATGCAGCAGTTTCTACTGCATTTCCTTACCCCACATCCCTCAGCAAAACTCGTCCGTAGTCGAGCTAAACAAACAAACCTTCGCTGCCCACCAGAGTATGAGGACAAAATGATATCAGGGGCAGTAATTAGGTCTCCAGCCGACATCATGAACTGGAACGATTCTTTAGTGGAAGCCCCGCTCCAGAGCCTGTCATAATTACCCTTAACAACGCGGAGCAATTACCCTGAGCCATTTTTCATACAAGTAGTGTTTTTAGGGTGACTGAATGGTCTGTTGAACACTAGGATCAAATTGGAGCTTCACAATTTTTTCATCTCGGAGTATCCAGTCAAATTGCTCACGTTCAAGATGTTCAGCTTGGTCTGAACCTTCTGTTTTTTTTTGGGAGACATATTTTTGAAAGAAGCACTCAATATTGACTCTAAGTTCTTAGTGATTACAGAGAACCACTTTGTATGACTCAGAACCCTTAAGCCCTCACAGCAAAACTCGACTTCTCTACGTATCTCCAGTATCACTCAGTTCCCCTCAGTACCACTCAGTACTTCTCAATAACACTCTGTACGACTAAGTACCACCCAGTACCAAACACTACTACTCAGCACCACTCAGTACTCCTCAGTACCATTCAGTATCACTCATTACTACTAATTAACCCTCAGTACCCTTCAGTCTCTTCAGTACCCTTCAGTCTCTTCAGTACCAATATGTACCAATCAGTACCACTCAGTGACCCTGAGTACATTCAGTACCATTTAGTACGACTTAATACCGCTCAGTATCGCTCAGTGTTATTCAGTTTTAGTCAGTACCAACTAGTACAAATTGGTACCATTCAGTGTTACTCAATTCTACTGATTGCCACCTAGTGCAGTACCGCTCAGTAGCACTCAACACTACTCAGTACAACTCAGCGCCACTCAGCATCACTCAGTACCACTCCGTACCACTCAGTAACACTCTGTAAGCCTCAGTAACACTTGGTACTACTCAGTTCTACTCAGTCCTGGTAGTGTTTGGTGGAATATTGAGTTGCAGGAAGAAACGTCTTTCTAAAAACTTGAGATGAAAATTCCCCTTTTCAGCTTTGTAATTCAATTGTTTACCAGAGAGACACAAGCACATACAGAAGTGTCGAGCAATTGTTCTTTGTGACCTAATACAAAGGCTGTATTTATTGTGCGTTCGTGTTTGAAACGACAAATTGTGATTTTAGCTCTAACAGTAATAAGTTTTTTTTTGTACGTTAATAATCTTTTATCAAAAAACGGATGAATATCTGAAACTCTTCATTTGTTGTATTGTCAGTTAATGCTTTTGGTACTGAATCTATCAAATTGCAACCCCGAGCCCGTGTAAAGGATACGGAAGCGAAATATCAAAAACCTGCTGAACAAAATTCCAGTAACATTTGAAATTTGTGAAGGGCAACTGGTTAGTCGTTCCGACAATAGCAATATTTCACTACCTTGTAATGGGTATGGAATTGTGTCAATAAAATAATGTTTGTATTAAATGGTCATTTAAGTCGACTAAACTCTTTCTATCATACGAGACTGATTATCAATTTGCAACTAAACACGAGGAAAAATCCCTCAAATGCGTTTGAGCAAATTTCCCTCCATAAATAGACCAGACCAATTGAATGCAATCGACAACTTGGTTTGACAAATTTGTAGTTTCGAAGGATGCATATTTGCCATCGCTAGGTTTCATACTACAGCCAAAACCGCTGGCAATCCACCTACATATGATGCCAGCCATGTGGGCTGCACACTAGTTGTTACCATCATAATGTCGTGGCACTTCGGACGTCATATAACGCCAGGGGCACCATTACGTCATGACTTCAGCGCTCCGTGATTTCATGATGTCAGAGTGTTCTATGACGTCATGAGGTCAGAGAGTTCCGTGATGTTATGCCATTAGAGTGTTCCATGATGCCATGGCGCCAGAGTGATCTGTGACGTCACGATGTCAGAGTTCTGTGACGTAATGACATCAGAAGGTTCCGTGGCGTCATGCCATCGGACTGTTCCGCGTCGTCACGTTGTCAGAGTATTCCATGACGTCACATTGTCAGAGTGTTTCGTGAAGTCACGTTGTCAGAGTGTTCCGTGACGTCACGTTGTCAGAGTTTTCCGTGATGTCATGGCATCAGAGATTTCTGTGATGTCATAGCGTCAGAGGTTGCTGTGACGTCATGATATCAGAGTGTTCTGTGACGTCCTGATGCCAGAGTGTTTCGTGACGCTATGATGTCTGTGTGTTATGTGACGTCATGATGTCAGAGTATTCCGTGACGTCATGACGTCAGAGTGTTAAGTTTAGTCATGATGTCAGAGTGTTCCGTGACGTCATGATGTCAGAGTGTTCCGTGACGTCATGATGTCAGCGAGTTCCGTGATGTCATTGAGTCGGACGTAACCATGACGTCATGGTATCGGAGTGTTCCGTGACGTCATGATGTCAGAGTGTTCCGTGACATCACGATGTCAGTGTTCAGTGACGCCATGATGTCAGATCGTTCACTAACAAAACTCTCCTTCCCACCTGTCTTAGCCTGCACTTCTCATTTCATCCCCGTGCGTCGCCATCGTATGTTCCTCTGTGTGAGGTCGAAATATGCCCTCCATGCCATCACATGTTCCTCGTGTGAGGTCGAAATATGCCCTCCATGCCATCACATGTTAATCGTGTGAGGTCGAAATATGCCCTCCATGCCATCACATGTTCCTCGTGTGAGGTCGAAAAATGCCCTCCATGCCATCACATGTTCCTCGTGTGAGGTCGAAATATGCCCTCCATGCCATCACTTGTTCCTCGTGTGAGGTCGAAAAATGCCCTCCATGCCATCACATGTTCCTCGTGTGAGGTCGAAAAATGCCCTCCATGCCATCACATGTTCCTCGTGT
>SDVV010005696.1:0-19010 GCA_016164225.1 Gammarus roeselii | reverse complement strand
ACCAAAGTGATCCAATTTCAAATCATAGATCGACCAGAAAGGTTAGAAAATATCACCAAAGTGATCCAATTTCAAATCATAGATCGACCAGAAAGGTTTGAAAATATCACCAAAGTGATCCAATTTCAAATCATAGATCGACCAGAAAGGTTAGAAAATATCACCAAAGTAATCCAATTTCAAATCATAGATCGACCAGAAAGGTTAGAAAATATCACCAAAGTGATCCAATTTCAAATCATAGATCGACCAGAAAGGTTAGAAAATATCACCAAAGTGATCCAATTTCAAATCATAGATCGACCAGAAAGGTCTTGCAGTCTCAGTCGGAAGATCGGCTAGCGCTTAATATTCACTTAGACAGTCCAATTTTTTCTGGGGACTGCACAGTGGTGAAAAAAATTTTGGTTATAGGTGATCTCTAACGAAGAAAACAAAAATTTAGTTGTTGCGTTTGTTTCCGCCAAGGAATATCTTTCAGAGCTGTTATATACACACTATCTAACTGTCTTGTCATTTACAAACTAATGTGAGAAAATTTGCGCACGCATCCATACAAACACACAGTCACCCAAGACCTCAAGTCCTCTGCTTCTGCTTGCCTCAAAATATTGGAAAATATGAGAGAGGCCTAGATGGACTTTTTAACGACCGTCAGCCAATACGAACCCCTGCGTCGGTGGACCGTAAAATATCCTCATAAGATTTGTAAATGCAAGTTGGGTCGTAAAAACTCCACATTACCGACCAGCAGTCTTTCAATACAGATATAAATCTCTAATTTGAAGGGCTATAGGCCCTGGGCAAGTCTGTGGGTTCATGTGTATAAGAAGGAGTGTTCGTGTCGCTGCTTTTGTTATTGCCACTGATGGTGATGGGGTGTTAATAAGTTTAAGTCGTTGGTGAAGTGTGCTTGTAGATACCTTTTTTTATTCTTATAATTGGAAGTAGAGGGTGGGGTGGGGTGGCAAGTTATTTGGCGGTCACGGATGGGAAGTGATCAGGTCTCCTAGTCAACAAGAACGCGGTGTGTTGTCGAAGCTCGAACACCCTCCCTCCCCCCATACAAATCGTTAGGTTTTCATCTTGCTTGGGTCGAGATAACTATTCAAGCTTGATTGGTAGTTCTAGAAACTCGCATGTCATTAGAAATATTTTTAATTTTATATGAGCTTTCGCGTCTACTTAAAACGTTTCAGTAGTTCATGTACCAAACTGTTCCATTTGATTTAAATTTAGTAAACTTTAAAATATTGCGTCTGAAGTACTAAAAATTAAATAGCAATAAAATTTCTCATAAGGCTCAGTACAGGCTCAAAGCATCAGTTTTAGGGCCGAGATGGAAAGTGAGTTAGCTACGGGACTTGCCTAATACTATCCATACCAATATAAAAAATATAATAACCAATTTTTAAAACTCCGAAACACATTATTTTCCAATTATATTTGTTCTTTTTTATGCTCAAAAATCTTAGGCACAACATTGATACTCAAGTCAGCACCAGAAATAATTAGACGAGGTGTACAGTACTGAATACTTTTTTTCAGTTTTGTGAAAAAAATTAAATATATGTTTAGCATGTGTTCAAGAATTAGTTGGTCAACTCTGTACGATCGTAAATTAGATGACCCATTCATAAAAAAATCGTCACCCGTAAAAAAAAATTAATCAGAAATTGTATTCATGATATATTACCTGCGATTAGAAGATTAAAAAGTACTAATCTTGTCCCCTAAAATAAACATACTAATTTTGTCTCGTAAAATAAACATACTAATCTTGTCCCTTAAAATAAACATACTAATTTTGTCCCTTAAAATAAACATACTGATCTTGTCTCTTAAAATAAAATACTAATCTTGTCCCTTAAAATAAACATACTTTCACATTGGAGAAAATAGTTCCTTACTGACAGTATCTCTTATTGAAGATAAGTCCTACGCCAGTCACAATCACATCACGTCGGGACAGTGAAGAAGAAAAGGTTAACCACTCAAACTTATATTAGCAGAGTCACCGCTCAAAAAGAACGACGAAGTTTATCACATGTCTACAAAATGGCGCACTTCGATGGTAAATTTTCAACCTCATTACTTACAAGAAAAGAAGGGAGTCCATCTTATGGGTCTCTCTCCCTTCACACAGAGCGGGTGTCTGCCAATATATAGAATACTACGTGACTTGTTTTACGAAACTGTCTTCTAGTTATTTCTCCTGGAAGACGATAAAAATCTGCATTGCGCCGATACTGAATCCACATCTATCGAAATCGATCGTAATCAAACCAGAACAGCTGGTCAAGTTTGGTTCCCGTTTTCTTTTCCTCCAGCTCGCCGCCTGAGGTGTCTCTCCGTTCCTGACGTATTTTTTTTCTTCGTATGATATTGAGAAAGCTCACGGAATACGGATATTCCATCAGTAGGAAATGATTTGTACTGATTTTACCAGTAAGAAAACATCCGGTGAACGAGCACAGGAGGGCTTGGGTAAGATAGTGATGGTGAGTGAGGGAAGATGGAGCCCGTTTTTTGTAGGATATGTTATGAAAGAAAAACCTACTTACCAAAATCCTATTTTGCAGTTCATGTTGATGAAGGAGACAATACACAGTTGGTGTAGGCCATATGTTGCAACCCTTTGCGATAAAGAAGACATGGCATGCTTTATGTTTGCTATGTTATGGGAGGGAGAAGCCACATACCAAGATCCTATTCTGTGCCTCTTGTTGATGGTGACGAAGCAGGAGGATTTGTGTAAGCCTTATGATGAAACCTCATTTGATGAAGAAGTCAAGACAAACTTTGTATTTTCACTGTTATGAAAAACGAAGCCACAAACCAACATCCAATTTTGTAGTTTATAAAGGAGCAAAGGCCTGATTTGTGTATGCCCTACGTTAGATATAGAAGCCACAAACCAAGATTCTACTTTGTACCCAAGTTGAGTAAGGAAACTAGGCTTGATTTGTGTATGCCATAGATTGACACCTCTTTATGTTATGGAGAGAAGAAACTGCTGACCAACATCCCATATTGCAGTTCATGTTGAGGTAGGAGACGAGGCTTGACTCGTGTCGGCTAATTGTTGCAACCTCGTTTGATAAAGCAGAGGCATGCACTACTTGCCTTGCAACATATTGCAGTTCATGTTGAGGTAGGAGACGAGGCTTGACTCGTGTCGGCTAATTGTTGCAACCTCCTTTGATAAAGCAGAGGCATGCACTACTTGCCTTGCAACATATTGCAGTTCATGTTGAGGTAGGAGACGAGGCTTGACTCGTGTCGGCTAATTGTTGCAACCTCCTTTGATAAAGCAGAGGCATGCACTACTTGCCTTGCAACATATTGCAGTTCATGTTGAGGTAGGAGACGAGGCTTGACTCGTGTCGGCTAATTGTTGCAACCTCCTTTGATAAAGCAGAGGCATGCACTACTTGCCTTGCAACATATTGCAGTTCATGTTAAAAATATACAGGACGTCTCTCAGTTTATTGTCAAGGGGAAATGAAGAGTTTCCTTCCCACATCTTATTTAAATGTTCATGGTGAGGAAGAATACTTGACGGCAATGTGTTTAATGGGGGAATATAAGAAAAATGTATTCCAACATTCTACTTTGTGGAAATATTGAGTCACGCCAGATTACTTTTTTTATTATCTCGTCATTCGAGAAAGAAGGAACCAGCAACCATCTTATTTAGTGTAAAAATATGAGTCAAGAACACTGGCGACGTTTCGTTTTATTGCCTCGTCATCGAATGAATAAACCTAACATCAACATGTCTTTTCTCTCGAGTATTATTTCTACCTTCGGATGACTGTCCTGTAAATACAATACATTATGAATCACATCCTTGAAATGCAAATAAACTTACCACACGATTGTCCTCGCTGCTGTTTTAAGACCAACTAATTGACAATTAGTTGGGCCTAATATGATCGAATATTGTATCAATTTCACGCTGTACATTTTTAAATAAGGTATTATAGCAGTTTTCTGCAGGCTTACACACCACAAATGTCAAGCGCAGCGTGCAGGCCTCCCCTATAGTTTTGGTAGTAAATCGCCTCTGCATTATCTTGCAATCGTATGAAAAGTCAGACCGGAAGTTGTTTTACGGAGGGCTACAGAAAATTTTCAACAGGATCCAAATTTAATTTTAATTTTTGAGTTGTCAAGCTTAAGATTTTTTTTTTACCAGAAGACGTTCTTCTGAACAAATTTAGTTAACAAAATTCTGGTTATTTAGTAATGACGGATAAATAGCGCAACGAAAAGCATTGGAACGGGGACTGAAAATTTTCATCCACTGTTTTGAAAACATTTACTGTGACTGCTCGTGTAATCAAGTACCATCACCAACCAACAATTCAATTGTAAGAATCATTATAAAATTAATATGACTATTGCATCAACATTGTCGAAGTGACTTTGTTTATGTAGTTAAATGACGCAATATAGGGAAACCAATGTAGAGTTCGTCACAGTTCAGAAAGGTCTTGCGATGAGATAGAAATACATATTTTTTAAAACCCGATTGGAAAGGAGTCAATAATTCATAAGCCTTTAATGGGAGATATGCAACGGAAGAGATAAATACAACGAAAGCATCTCCCCAAAATATCTTTTCTTCATCTTTCATAGCCCGAAGTTATCGTCGTATGTATCAATGTTGAATCCACCTCCCCCTTCAATCAGCGAGTAATTCAACGTCACACGTGATCATTCAACGTCACACGTTATCATTTAGCGTCATACATTATCATTCAGCGTCACACGTTATCGCTCAACGTCACACGTTATCATTCAACGTCAGACGTTATCATTCGACGTCACATCTGATCATTCAACGTCACACGTCATCATTCGACGTCACACGTTATAATTTAACGTCAAACATTATCATTCGACGTCACATGTGATCATTCAACGACACGCGTTATCATTCGACGTCACACGTTATCATTCGACGTCGCACGTTATCATTCAGCGTCACACGTTATCATTTGACGTCACTCGTAAACATTCGACGTCACACGTTATCATTCGACGTCACACGTTATCCGCCTCATGCACTTGTTGCTTGAAACGCCAACGTCAAACGAATTCATTTTGGCGTTTCACGCCTGTCATGTTCCAAGTAATCGTCAAATGTATTGATGTTGACTTTACCCGCCTCTCTCAATCCATGAGAAAGTACACGTCAAATGTATTGGTGTTGACTTTACCGGCCTCTCTCATTTCATGGCAACGACGTGCTCTCGTCCTCCGTTGGGAAGGCTCGTATTTTTGTCAGAATTTAAAGCGTTTGAGCAAACAAACAGGGCTGGCTCACGTCAGCTGGTCCTTAGTGGCCAACCTTCAAACAGGGGGTGAAGGGCAGTAAACGGGCCAATAATGTTTGTTTAGTTTTTGTTTACCAATGCTATATTACTAAAAGAATACCCGCTAGTGATCCAAAGAACTATCACTTGCAGCAAAATTGATAGGACAGTACAACACGCGTTCTATGACATCAAGGTCGCTGAGTTGTGTTTGAGGTTTATACCCTAAATTGAAAGTTCAATTGAGCTTGGCCTTCATTCCCAGTCATCATCTACGTCGTATGCCGTCGTATGCTCACGGACAGACGATAGCGAGCCGTACTTTACGGAGCTTCCTCCAATTGGGATAAAGTTACAAGCGGCGTGCCTCGAGGATCCGTGTTAGGTCCAGTTCTCATCATAATATTTAAGCGATCTCGGCATCAACGTACTCTCGAAGATTAGCAAGTTTGCAGACAATACTAAGCAAGGAGGAAAAGTCCAAACCAAACTTGAGTATGAGCAGATTCAATTAGACTTCAACAAAATTGTTGACTGGTCAGAAACGTGGTAAATGACACTCAATGTCGACAAGTGTAAAGTTATGCACATAGGTCGTCATAACCCTAAGAACGAATATTCAATGTCCGGAAAGAAACTGATTCCTGTCACCGAAAAGAGAGATCTAGGTGTCATAATTAGAAAGGACTTAAAGAAACAGCAAGCAATGGAACGATACGGCCAAATAAGGCCATAAAATGTTAGGCATGACCCGCACCATCTCGTACAAGAGTGAGTATTCGGTCAGATTCTGGTCGTCGTACCTTAGAATAGACGTTATTAAATTAGAGAAGGTTCAACTTAGAGCTACCAAACTTATCCCTTAGTAGCGCAATAAATCGTACAGAGACAGACTAGGTGAATTCAATCATTATTCGCAAGAGAAGCGTAGAGTAGGAGGCGACATGATCAATGTATGGAAGATTATGAAGGGTAAGGAAACAGTTGACTGTGCGAGTCTTTTCACTCTAGATGCGAACGGAGTGACCTGGAATAATGACTGCAAAACCACTGGCAAGCGTTTCACACTCGATATCGTGCGCCATTTCTTCTGTTAACGTAGGATAGTTTTGTTGTACTAAATAACTCCGTCGTGTTGATATCTACATTGATGCCTGGTTTTAAGTATGTACGTTTTGTGTATTTCTTCTACTTGCACGAGAACCGTTGTAAGTGTAGGCCATTTGTGCCTGTCAATCAAGTGGAGACGTCGGCATTTCTTGTGTCTGTTAGGATAACGTCTGTCCCAGGTTAGGTTACGTAGACGAGAGCCTTTGTAAGTGTATGCCATTTGTGCCTGTACAACAAGTGGAAAGGTCAGCATTTCGGTGCCTGCTATAGAATTGTATGAGGGCCATGTGGTAATTATAAAAAGAAAAAAATAACTTGGGTGCCAATGGGACACCAGTAAATCCGAGGACACGCTCTTTAGCCGTTAGCTAAAGGACGAACTTTTCTCATTGGACAATTCCACTCTCAAACATTAACGCGAAGCGCCTCCCCTTTTTGAAAGATATTTAGTGATTGGGTACAGTTAGTCAAGGGCAGAGCGGACAAAGCAGACCAACACGGGCGGCCACCGCAGAAGGACCTAAAGTTGAGTATTGGTGTAGGATCTTTGATCCCTTTATCGTAGAGTATGTTACGATTTCACTGACTCGTTGATTAAAGAACCTTAGCCATTGTGAGTGTTTTATTTATGTCTTAGTTACCCAAATTATTCATTAGGAGGTCAATAGCAAGAAACTCACAACACTAACATTAACACGGTACAAAAGGTACCCGGCATTGGTACCTGCTCGTTGCAAAACGGTGCCTAGCAATGGCACCGATCAAAATTTGGTGAACGAGGAACAAAAGTGTGACAATCTCAGTTATATATCGTGGGTTGGTGGCTTTCTCTTCAGTCGCTGATTTGAGTTGTTTGGAGTATCATCGTTGAAGGCTATTACCTTCTGCAAACTTTCACTTTCTTGATCTATTAAAACAGAAAATACACCGGCCCCTTATGCACTCTTAGACGTTCTACATCAGAATAAAGACGTTCTTCACGGGATGTAGACGCTCTACGACCCACACTGTCCTACACTGCCGCACACTGTCCCTCTCTACGTCTCACACCGCGTCTACCACCGCGTCTCACACAGCGCCTAACACCATACGTCAAATAACGTGTCTAGCACCATACGTCTCATACCGTCTCGCACACCCTGCCACACCTTCCCACACCCTCTCACACCCTCTCACCCCCTCTCACACCTTCTTACACCCTCTCACACCCTCTCACACCCTCTCACACCCTTTCACACCCTTTCACATCCTCTCACATCCTCTCATACACTCTCATACCCTCTCATACCCTTTCATGCCCTCTCACACCCTCCCATACCTTTTCACACCCTTTCACACCCTCCCACACACTCTCAAACCCTCTCACATCCCCTCACATCCTCTCACACCCTCTCACACCCTCTCACACCCTTTCACACCCTCTCACATCCTCTCACATCCTCTCACACCCTCTCATACCCTCTCATACCCTTTCATGCCCTCTCACACCCTCCCATACCCTTTCACATCCTTTCACACCCTCCCACACACTCTCACCCCCTCTCACACCCTCTCACACCTTTTCACACCCTCTCATACCCTCTCACACCCTCTCACACCCTCTCACACCGTCTCATACTCTCCCACAGTCCCCTTCACTCCCCTACTCTCTGCTACAAACAATCACACTTTCCCCACCCTTCCCCCTGTGTGCCGAGGGTCCGTCTGCATCCATTCAATGCAACACAGCCCGTCACACTACGTCAGAAAGCAATTGGAAGTAATCATTTCGACCATTGTCTCTCGCTGCAAAACATCCTGTTGAGAGTTGTTGTCCCTACTGCGGCTCTCCCCTCCTCCTTCGACTCCTCCTTCTCTTCACCTCCTTCAGTCTTGTTCTCCACCTCGTTGATGGTGCGGCTACCGCTTCTCTTCGTCTTCCCCTCTTTCCACATCTTTCCATTTCAAGTCTCATGTTAGTTCATTCGTATTAAGTTATTCCTTTCAATATTTCTTGTATATTTTCCAGTACCAGCTAGCGGGTGTTACTTGCATCTGAACTCTCCTACTGTGTGCCTCACATAAATTTTCATCCCCCCCACTTCACCCCATACGTTCTCCTACCCAGCCCTCTCACTCAGCTCCTTCTTCTCTCATCCCCCCTTCAATAACACACGATCCATCTTGCATTGGAAAATACACACAGAGACAAAGGAAGTCCGAACCCCTGTCTGTCATGGCTGAGGCTCGACTGTTGCTACTGCTCCGTTTGTTTCTGCTTCTGTTGCTACTGCTCCGTATGTCACTTCTCCTTCTGTGCTACTCATTACGTCACAACTCCTTATGTCACTACTCCCATGATTGCAATTTCTATTGTCACTACTCCCAGAGACGCTAGTCGGCATCAGTGCAGGTTTCAGCAGACTCCAACGGATGAACTCTTTTGAACCTTTTTTGTCCTTGTTGTCGAGCTAAACTTAGTGATCGTGATAGTGAATAACTAATGAATAATTATTTATAGCATTGTAGGTGACTACGTTACCAAATAAAGCGTTCACGCGCAGTAGGAGTTTGATGAAGACGACAAGGACCCCCTTTGAGAGGATTCCGTCGCTTCTATTGCTCTGCTCGGTCTGCCTCGCGAGGCTGAGCAAGCACGTTTTCAGAGACTTCTAGGAGCAGGATGTTAGGCGGCTAATTTGCCGCTTCTGCGAGGTGGATTGCCGGACGGACGAGGTCCTGAAGGCCTTACAGGGTCTGAGGAGGAAAGACGACGACGACGGAGAAGACGGGAGCCTTTGGCAAAAGTCTTCTACTAGAAGTAAATGAACTGGTACTCCATGCTTTGCAGCTGAATGAAGAGGCATCCCAGATGCCTCTAACAAGGCGCGGCTAACAAAGCGCGACCCAGCACGATCACGGAGAAGTCTTGGATGTTTAGCCCTGACTTACTACCGCGACGTACTCGGCAAGAGTCTGCAACGGCAGCTAGCATCCACCCCAAGACTCGTGCCAGGGCTACCGGTACTGGTTGTGAACTCACAACTTGCTTCTACCCCTAAACCAAAGTCCGGGCTACCTAGATCGCGTCAGCCCAATAGGTCATCGACTGCCAGGAAACCAAAAATCGGGTCTAAGCTGACGCCTCGACCAAGACATCCGCTGATCGAAACCGCACCCTAAGTCGACTGGGCGGCGTAGATTCAGATGAATTTCATCAGGTCCAGGACCGGTTCACTTTCGTGAACCCGCCCGCGTTCATGATGCCAAAGCGAAACACCTTGGATAGATTCATAGCCCTGGACGACGAAATAGAGACTACTATCATAGGTGACTCTACCGTCCGTCACCAGGCAGTCGAATTTATTCAGCGGTGTATGACAAAGAGGCAGGTTAATTGCAAGCCAGATGCCACACTTGATAAGATCAGAGGTGACATTGCAGAGGATAAGGTTTCACGCCCGGAGACTCACATAATCTGTCATATAGACACCACCGATCTTAAGACGACATGGGAGATTTAGTCATGTATAGGCAGCTGGTTTCTGACCTCAAAGCCAAGACTATCCGAGGGGTCATTCATCCATCCTACCACAAATGAATGATGATGAGCAATGCAGTAAGCTCAACTATACAAATCGAGCCCTCGAGACTATTTGCAAGTCTAAAAGAGTATCCTTCATCAACTTGTTATATGACTTTTGAGAATTTCCCGCTCTTTCTTAAAAGACGGCCGACGCAGGAACGACTTAGGGAATTCCATACTAATCAGATTATTTTACTTAAAAGCTAAGAAATTTCATGCAAAAAAGATAGGGGTTCCGAAAACCCTACCCAAAGGGCTTCGTGCTCGCAGCAAAATTTCCGACGGGAGCGATGAACAATCGATCGCTCTAGGAGAAGGAAGCTGCGGGCACGGTAGATGCGTTACAAGACTCGCACGAACTTACATATATAAAACTTACAAATCGTGGAAACGAAAGCAACTCCAGGAACGGCCGAATCTTGGAACACGGCCTCTAGGTCGAGACCCTCTCAATGGAGAAGGCAAACGCCGAGACACGCACCGTCTATCTGTCTCGGTCCGTAACGCGCAGTCCTATGCCCTAAGTTCGACGAACTGCGGGGATTGGCGACCCTGTATTCGTTTGATGTCATTGACATAAGCTAAACATTGCTCAATCTCAAGAATAGAAACTTGGCAGCAGAGATATTTCTATCCGGTTACAAAATGTTCAACTTGGACAAACCCACCCCTTGTTAAAGAAGGGTGGGTCCGTGTTGTACGTTGAGATGCTGCACCCATTTCTTAGAATAACACTCGCAACAGTATCTTTCAAATTCCTCAACGCAGAAATTAAAGTGACCCATGCTATATTGAAGAAGGCCTTGATGTACCACAACAGCCACACCCTTGCGGGTGTAGAGGCTGTTACACAAACTCTCAGAGGTTGGTATTAGGGACAGCGTACTTTGCTGGCTGTTCGCCTGGCTAACAAGGCGCGTGTATACCCGTCACATCTGCGGTGCCTCAGGCAGCTTCAGGAGTCCGGTCCTATTCCTCATTTATGTATAAACGACATGGATGCGGCGCTTCTGAGCAAGGTGTTAAATTTTGCCGATGACACGGAGCTCTGCCATACAGCATGGAGGTAGCAGGAGAAACTCGAGATTCTATATGATCTCGAAAAAAACTTCCTTCCTTGAACTTGTACTTGCAGAAACTCTTGAATTGTAATTTACTTCTGCTATGCAATTTACCGTGTCAACTATTTGTGTTTCTACATTTCATCTATAGATGCTTTCATTTTGTAAATATATATATTTTCTCTCGCCTCACGTGCTCAAATTTCCAATTATCTTGTTCACGTAGAAATCCGTCTATTTAGTGTACCCATCGATTATGACTCATTGAAATATTTATTTCCTGTGTGCATATGTTAATAAGTCTTTCTAACTATGCAGTTAGTTTCAATTTGGTGCCATCGTACGCCAAACAATGTGTGAGTAATGTAATAGACAACCTCATGTCGGACATTTTCTGCTCTCAAGCTAAGTAAATGACAGCTGAAACAGTAAATAGTCATGATAAAGTAAACGTCGTTGATCAAACTTCCTCTGTTTATTTTTCTTGAAATTAATGGTCTAATGTAATGCTTGCATCTGTCTCCACATATTAAAAAGTAGAGAGTAGAGGATGTCCTCCAACATGTCCATCGGTTGGTCCTTACTCTTCAACCTTAGTGTTAAGTTAATATTAAATTCACCCAGGTAGCAAATGTTGTCTTCAGAACAGCTCACGCTGACGAAGACTTGGTACGTATCATCTGTGTATTCTGATATTTCTGTTATTCTGTCAACATGTCATTATACCTAAATAAATTTTAAATCTTTAAATCCATTATGGTATGAAGCGTGGCAGATGCCCTTCAATGCTGCAAAATGTACAGTTATGCATAAGGGGTGTCACAATACCAACTTCAACTACACAATGGCTGGAAGCGATCTTGCCACTTTCGACCAACAACGAGACTTGGGCGTCCTAATTTTGAAACAAAATGAAATGGGACGCACAGGTAGAGGAAAGTTACAAGATAGCAAGCCACAACCTTGGATTCATCTCCAGTAACTCCCTCTGCCAGTTGAAGGACATATTATTGCCGTTATACAAGTCCCTCGTCTGTCCCAACTTCGAGCCTGCAGTCCAATCTTGATCTCCACACACGAGGAGGGACATAGCCAAACTGGAACGCATCCAGCATTGTTCTACTAAGCTCATCCCGCAGCTACACCACCACACCTTCGAGGATAGGTTCAATGAGTTTGGCCTCGTCACGCTCTAACAGCAAAGGCTGAGGGTCCAGCTCATTGAAACCTTCAAATACCTGCAGGGATTCCACAACGTGAGTCCTGTCGGTCTTTTCGACAGGGACCACAACATTCCTACCCGGAATAGCGCGGTGAAATTTACGGAAAAACGTTTTACAACAACTTTAACGCAACACCTTTTCTCGATCGCAATCTCGCAGATTTAGTATTGAATCTGTGAATGCGTTCGAAAACGGACTACAAACACTGGGATTCATGCAACGTTCAATGTAAGAACAACACTGTTTTCTCAGGAGCTGTCAAGATTAGTATTACAAAGAGCACGAACGGCTCTCTTCAGAACAATGAAGAACATTTTCACTATCGTTTCCATTCTATAGAAAGACTATCTACATTATTTTAATTGTTTGTTGCTATTGGTAATATTCTCTACATCGGAGCAGTTTCTTCTCTCATAATTACTAATTTTATTATAATGCTACTCGGTATGTTTAACATTGCTACCCACGTCAGGCCCACCGGTACTTGGCTTGAGACCATAACGGCAACTTGCAATCACCCTTAAACCCTCATTAGGCCACCAATTCCTGTTAGCCTGAGAGGTCACCTGCTGCCCTGAAACCTAAACTGGCACATGCAGATGCAGGGACTATGACATCATGGAAATCGAAGTTCCCCCCAAAAGAGAGCGGGCTGGTCGAACTCTATGAGAGGGTGTAGATTAAGACGGATACCATTATAATTAGTTATAATTGTTGTATTCATATTTTTCATCTTTTTACCACTACCCCTCCTACAGTGTCGTGGGTGAGAGTTCATCGTTCACTCGCATCCACGCCTTAACCCATGTCGAGTGACCGGTATTGTGTGTGGGCCCGCAACGGCCACTTGCATCCATCCCTACACCTCAATGGTATCCGAAAATCAAACCCTCACCAGAGGAGAGCTAGCTGCTCAACTCAACAGTGCGGCCTAGACGGGAGCCCAGCGTTCGCGCTAAAATTATTCCCGCACACGCGCACTATCGCCACTTCACTTCACCTCACTGTCATGGCCGGACACTATCATAACCGCTAAAAATCTTTCATCCCACGTGCTTTTCACCTAACGACGATTCGTCCCACACGCATTTTCCACCACTTCAAAATCTGCCACTGTCATATCTGCCACTGTCATTACATCGAAACAGGCGTACCAACCTAACAGTTATCACTTTAATGAAACTTCAATAAAAAAACGCTGAAAAACGGCATTACGTACCCTACAAAAATACGTATGTTTGCCCAGCGGGTTAGAAATACGTACCTTTGTCCCACGGGTTAGAAACACGTACCCTAGGTTAGGTTAGGTTGGGTAGGAAAAGTTTCATTAAAGTGATAACCGGTAAAATGGTACGAGTGGTGGCTGATTCTGACGTGGGCTGAAACAGATTTTCGCCAGAATATCACTGGCAGATATGACAGTGGCTGGTGTGACTGAGGAACGCTATGATTGTTCGCTGTTTAAAATGGGTACCGTAGGTAGGTAGTCGGAACAACTTGGGGCTGATAAGGCAGTTGGCGGAGATGATAGGGGTTGATCTGACGTTAACTATAAAAGAATTTCGCGCCAGGGATAGCGACCCGCCTAGACTCGGAAGGATATAATTTTTATTTCAGATTTCCTTTCATCCTAATATTTTATTTCTATCTTACTCTATCAGGAGGGGAAAGAAGAGAAAGCTAACAACCAACATCATTCTCACTCCTACAACAGATCCTGCTCTAGAGTGGTTGTTGATGCAGCGGAGAGAACTAAATATTTTTTCCTGTAGCACAGATCCAGAGTAGTACCCAGTGAAGCAAAGAGCAGAGCGGCCACAAAAGACTGTTTAATCTCTCTCCCAAAGATGTTCGAGTGACCATCATGCCTAACATGAGATGACCTTTGTTGTGATAGAGGAGTAATCCCAATGTCGACAAGAGGACACTTCTGTGTTATGCCAATTTCGAACTTTAAATCCAGTGTGCCTTTTTTTCAAGTAAATTCTATCTATTTACTTTATAAATATATTTATACCTTGAGAATCTTCTACTTACACTTGAGAGCTTCGGGTGCAACTTTATTTCCTAGAAGTTGCCTCTCTGACATCTCACCTTGAAATGCAAAATGCTCTCTAGGAACAACAAGTGCACGTAACACTTCATGTTTCAAACACTTGGAGGAGGACTAACGCACAGGTAATTGAGCGTGGTGCTCCTCAAACCTTTGCGCTTATCAATATTTCACAACTTATATGCCTATTTGGGTTTAAATCCTATATCAGCCAAGGGCAGGTCTATACTTATAAGAGGGCTCTCCGACATATCACCTTGCAGTGCAACACCCTTCAAGGAACTATAAGTGCACAGAAGACCTATTTTTCTAAACAGTCGGGGAGGACCACTTCCAAGGTAACTGGGCGTGGTGCTCCTCAAATCGTGCACTTATTTTTAAAATCTCACTACCCATGTATTACGTTCAATGTAGACTCAATACTTAGTTGGAGGCCATATGATCCTCAGCCTCTGGGGCAAGCCAAAAGGCATGCCCTTGGGGAAAAGCAGGAGTCCGCTGCGTGTATGGATATGCCCGTCTCTTCTCAACAGTCTGAGATACGATCGTCTGAAACCTGAATGTCTCTCTTACCCTCTCCCCTTTCACGGATCCTGAAAATGTCAATCTGACACTCAACAGTTTCTTCTTCGGTTCTGGGATACCCAGGTTAGTAGTGAAGTCGTTGCCATTAGGTACTGGTGATAGTAGCTGTGGGTCTTCTCCTTTCTATCTCTACAAACCTTCCTTTTCTTGTATGTGTGCGTAAATTTCAAAAACGTCGTTGAATAATCCGAACCCATCTTTCAAGGAAATAACTCAGCATGAGCACTTAAGCTCGTTTGTTTCATCGAATCTAATCTAATGTTACTACTCCTATTGAAACTACTCCTTCTGACACTACTCCTATTGACGTTACTCCTTTTGACACTACTCCTAATGACACTCCGCTTATCGACACTATTCATATTGACACTCCTCTTGTTGGCACTAATCTTGTTGACACTAATCATATTGACACTATTGATATCGACTCTACTCTCATCGACACTACTCTAATTGACACTACTCATATTGACACTTCTCATATTGACACTACTCTTATTGACACTACTCATATTGATACTACTCGCATTGATACTACTCATATTGATACTACTCATATTGATACTACTCCTATTGTCACTACTTCTATTGTCACTACTCCTACTCCGTCACTTCTGCTACTGTCATTCCTGCTAGTGTCACTTCTTCTGTTGCCACGCTCTAAAGGTTGCTGCTCTAATGGTTGCTGCTCTTATGGTCTCTCGCTGCTGTGGTTGCTGATCTTATTGGTTACCGCTCATACAGATGCTGCTCTTCTAGTTGCTGCTCTGTTACCGATTTCCTTGGAGACGCCCCCTTAGCACCGACGCTTGTAGAACCGAAAACGTTTTCAAGGTACAATTTTCACCCGAAAGCGTTTATGTCCGGAAGCTGTTAATATTAATATTGCGCTCGAAAATATTAAGAAGGAATGCTAGTGCGACAAAAAATGCCAATGATCGAAAGGTAATAACCTGAGCCCAGAAAGTCGAAAGGACCGAACCACTTACTGTTAGATAACCAAACGCTGTAAAGACGACCCGACGGCGCCGTTCATGAGGTGAAAAATTGCACCACAACATAGTGTTCTCACAGAGTAAGGAATAAGAAACAGGAGACGATGGTCGCACCTACGGCTCCCACTAA
The DNA here is from genome assembly GCA_016164225.1 of Gammarus roeselii. Taxonomy (NCBI): domain Eukaryota; kingdom Metazoa; phylum Arthropoda; class Malacostraca; order Amphipoda; family Gammaridae; genus Gammarus; species Gammarus roeselii. Next base: position 2,964 of record SDVV010005696.1, on the reverse strand, counting down.
GCAATCGCAAAGTTAGTGAAAAATAAATGATTCACTTAACAACAAATACCAAGAGCAACAAGTTTTTCATATGCAACAATTACCATGAGCAACAAGTGTCATATGCAACAAGTACCAAGAGCGACAGGTACCAAGTGCAACAAGTACCATGAGCAACACGTACCAAGAGCAACACGTACCAAGAGCAACACGTACCAAGAGCAACACGTACCAAGAGCAACATGTACTAAGAGCAACAAGTGTCAAGAGTAACAAATACCAGGAGCAACATGTATCATGTGCAGCAAGTATCAAGAGCAACACCTACAAAGAGCAACAAGTACCAAGAGCACGTAGTACCAAGAGCAACAAGTATCAAGATCAAATTAGCATCCGCATCAGAAACAGTCTCTGGCATTAGTACCAGCATATTCGTATAAAAAATCGTTCCCGGCATTGACACCCGTCAGGTGAACAGAGTGCCCGGCATTGGCACTTGCACAGTCAAAAGGTTTCCGTCATTGGTACCTTTTCGGTACAAAACTGTGTTCAGCAATGATACCAGCCAGCATTGGTTCAACGAGATATGAAACAGAGACAATATCATGTCAACATCGTATGTCGGTGGTTTTCACTTCGGGTACTGATTCGAGTTGCTTCGAGTATAATCATTTTATGGAATTTCCTACCACCACCTTCCCCTATCTTCATCTTTTGACGAAGAAATTACAGTCACATGAAGCTCTTTTTGATGTTCTACTCCAGAACTAATCTACTTACTATCAAAACGCAACCAAGTGTGGGCCGAACGTCCTGATGTTGTCTTCTTAAACTGATAGACACTTGTGAACGAGTAGCAAGAGCAACAAGTACCATGAGAATTTTTAATCATGTATTCTGGGTAAACACTGATCCAATTAGAATCGATGCTAAACTAATCGGTTATATGAACTTCTATTCCCACCAAAAATTATCATGTAGAATAGCGAAAGAAAATACGTCAACAATTTACGACTAACAGAAATCTTATATTGAGATTTTTCGCGATGTATTTGAACTTCGTCGAACTTGTTAAGAAGCTTTGTCCATGTACAGCTCCCGTAATAAAAATCATTGTTCGATAAATTCCACGTGGGAAAAGTATTTCTGCTTTCTTCATTTATGATTGAAGATTAATAAAAAAATCAATGTTAATTTTCCTCACAATATTGAAACTCATCGAAAATGTAATTGAATTTAACCATTAAGAAGCCTTATCTGCACATAATATTGCCAGAGTGTTCTATATAAATTTAAATTCCACATGGGAAAAAGTCGACTTTGTTTTATTGTTTGTAGACTAACCATAAACGAATTTTCTTTAGCTACTGTACATTTAGTTATGGAGAAAACTATGTTGTAGTAGAACACTTCCCCTTTTGAACGATGCCTTGGGCTTGCCTCCACAACGTCTGGCTGCTTAACAACGAATAAGCGATTCGGTCAAATCAACTTCCGGTCCAAACGACTGTGGTGCAAAACAAAATCGGTGCTAGAAACCGATCCTATTAGCCAGCCAGTAAGCCATCCTTGCAATAAGTTTCAGTGCAAACACTTTCCGCGTAAAAAAATAGGTCACTTCACCTATAGATGCTGTTAGGAATCCGTTCTGAAAAGGTAGGTGAAAAATTTCCCGTGGTAAAAACCTTCTGTACTAAAAAGTTTGAGAGTAAAGACAGGTCCCCGTTCGGTGTCACTGGTACAGGTATTTTTTACCGAATAGATCACTAAGTAAAGTTTAAGGTTCAGACCCTTGATGAACAGTTCAATCGGACTTTACATTCATTCCTAGTCTCTGTCTGCGTCTTATATCGTCCCACACCGTCCAACGCCGTCCCACACCGTCCAACACCGTTCCTCACCGTCCAACACCGTTCAACACCGCACCGTCCAACACCGTCCTACACCATCCCACACCGTACAACACCGACCAACACCGTCCCACACTGTCCCACATTGTCCTACTCCGTTTCAGACCGTCCCACACCACTCACACCGTCTGACATAGTCCCATACCGTCCCACACTGTCCCACATTGTCTCACACTCTATCACACTGTTCCACATCATTTCACATCATCCCACACAGTCTCACACCGTCCCACACTGTCCCACTCTCCCACACTGTCCCATACTGTCTTACACTGTTCCTCTCAGTTACACAGTCACCCTGTCCCACACCATCCTATACTGCACCACACTGTCCCACTGTTTCACTGTCCCACACTGTACCACACTGTCCCACTCTGCCCCACACTGCCACACCTTTTTACACCGTCCCACACCTCCCCACACCGCCCCACACTTTCCCACACCTTCCCACACCTTCCCACACCGTCCAACACCGTTCAGCACCGTCCCGCACCGTTAAACTCTGTCCAACACTGTACAACATCGACCAACATCGTCCCACGCCGTTCCACACCGTCCCACTAGGTCCCACTAGGTCCCACTAGGTCCCATGCCGTCCATCACAGTCCATCACAGTCCATCACAGTCCATCACAGTCCATCACAGTCCATCACAGTCCATCACAGTCCATCATTGTCCATCACAGTCCATCACAGTCCATCACAGTCCATCACAGTCCATCACAGTCCATCGCAGTCCATCACACTCAATCACAGTTCATCAGAGTTCATCACAGTCCATCACAGTCCATCACAGTCCATCACAGTCAATCACAGCCAATCAGAGTTCATCACAGTCCATCACAGTCCATCACAGTCTAGCACAGTCCATCACAGTCCATCACAGTCCATCACAGTCCATGACAGTCCATCACAGTTCATCACAGTCCATCACAGTCCATCACAGTCCATCACAGTCCATCACAGTCCATCACAGTTCATCACAGTCCATCACAGTCCATCACAGTCCATCACAGTCCATCACAGTCCATCACAGTCCATCACAGTTCATCACAGTCCATCACAGTCCATCACAG
>SDVV010005695.1:0-19012 GCA_016164225.1 Gammarus roeselii | reverse complement strand
GGGGGGGGGGGGGGGGGGGGGGGCGCGTCTATTATGACGCGACGAGGGTAAACCAGTGAAAACTGTCTGGCCCTGCTGCTGACGACGGTTCCTCGGACTGCACTCGTGACCCAGAGTGTAAGTTGAGGGGCTACCGGCCCGACCCTTTAGCACAAAAGGGCTCAGTTGTGTGAGTGTGAGCGTATGAGGGTGTGAGGTGCGCCTTGCCGTCGGCCACCCCCCTTTCTGGGGGATGCGGCCTAGTGTCTGTATCTGTATCTGTAAAAGTCTTTATATGGGAGTGGACGCTGTTCTGCTGGGTCAGGCGCAGCTGCAGCTCTTCGCGCCGCTTCGTCCGCCCCCTCATTGCCCACCACCCTACAGTAGCTCGGAACCCAGCACAAACGAACGTTCATGTTTCTGGAGGACAATCGCACAAGCCAGCGCAAGTTTGCTGAAATGACAGGGTGACAATTGTTGAAGATCTCGTTCTCGTCGCAGGGAAATACTAGGCTCACCAGTTTCACATGGAAGATTGACAATAGGGGAGGAGCGGAAAGCTCAAGTACAAGCGCGAAGGGCGGTTTTGTGAACTGGTTCCAGTGTTTTGAGAATATTTAGTTTCGCGGAGCCGTAGACCACGCTCCCATAGTCTAATTTGGATCGGATGATAACGTGGTTAAAGCGGAATGATGTTACTCGATTTGCACCCCAGGTGAAGTGCGTTGCGATCCAAAGAATGACAATTCGCTGTAAGCAGTCTATCTTAAGCTGCTGCACGTGGTACTTCAAGGTTAGCTACTTGTCGAATATCTATCCCAGAAAGCGGACTGTAGGTAGAAAAGGGATCATTTCTCCATAAAGTCTGAAGTCGGGTTCCGTGTGTGTGCAAGACTGATTGATATGAAGTGCACATGTTTTGTTTTTAGATATTTCAAAGCCGCGAGATTCTGTCCATGCAACCACCTGGGCTGCAACACTCGGTAGTTTACGTTGTAGTTGGGACACAACTGGCGCCGATGCGTATATCATAAAGTCGTCTACGTACAGTGACCCATTCACGGAGGAGGGATCACCCCCGAATAAAGTACACGAAAGGACGCTACCTTGAGGGGCCCCCTCATCTTGGGTATGTATGTCCGAAAGGTGATTGCCGATTTTGGCTCGGAAGACTCTCCGCCGGAGGAAGTTCCGGCTGAAAAATGCCAAGTGACCCCTGAGTCCCATCCGGTGGATCTCTCGGAGGATGCTATAGCGCCCTGTTATATCATATGCATTATCAAGGTCAAAGAAACAGTGTGTTGCTTGCGATCCAAGGCCCCTTAAATATCAGTCACAATGCGAAATAATGCGTCCTGCGGTGATAGCATCTTTTGAAATCCGAATTGTAATGGGGAGAGGAGCGTGTTCGCTTCTAGGTGTCGAGTCAGCCGGGCATCCACAATCTTCTCCAGAAACCTTGGTGCACACGAGGTGAGGGCTATAGGGTGGTAGCTGGTCAATTCATCGGTAGGCTTGCCAGGTTTTGGGAAAGACAGAATTGCCTCCCTCCATCGATCGGGATAGGAGTGGGTAGACCAGACTGTGTTGTAAATAAGACACTAGTAGGAGAGTGCAGAGGGATGTAAGTGCCGGAGCATCTCCTAGGAGATTTGACCTTCACCAGGAGCAGATGGGTTGGAGGTGCGAATTTCACCAAGGATTTCGCGTACCGTGATAGGTTCATTGTAAGGTATAAGGGAATATTTGGAGAAATCCTGATCATTTTGTTCTGCAGTACGATTTGTGATACGGAAAGCCGGGCTGTACCCAGAATCCGAGCTGATAGAGGAGTAATGTGTTGCAAAGAGTTCAGAGACTTCTTGCGGATCGGTGTGGGTCGTTCCCATCATCCTTAGGGTTGGGGAAGAGGGGTGAGAACAGTACTTCCCAGTCATTTTTCTTATGCGGGACCACACTTCAGACGTAGGCGTGTTCTCATTAATATACGATACGAAGTTTCGCCATGATTCTCTCCGAGGTGGGAAGCATGTATTTCGTGCTTATGCAGTTTCTCGCCTAATCGTAATTGTATAAGCTACTGCTTTGGTGCGCCGGTATCGATTGAATGTACGCTTCCTTTGCCGTTTTGCTATTTCACACAGGTCACCCCACCAGGGTGTCCTAATTTTACGCGGTATTCGCTTGGTTATAGGGGTGCTGCAATCTGCAGCGTCAAGGAGGGTATACTATTAAAGTTTTCCACCATCTCGTCACAGTATATATCCCGAGGTGGGAGAGAAGTTGTTGTACAAGCAGCGAACGATTGCCAGTTGGCTTTACTCATTGAGTGTCGGCGTGCGGTAGAAGTATCTCCATGGTGGAGTAGTGCTGGTGATGGGGAAGTGGTCACTCCCGTAGGGCTCCTCCAGCACTTGCCAAGCTAGGTCTGGGGAGTCGTTTGGGGAGCGGAACGATAAGTCAATTGCCGATAATGAGGCTGTCTGGGTATGGAAGTGCGTCGGTTTTCCAGTATTAAGACAGAAGACAGAAAGACTGCTTCTACGTCCATCAGCTATATCTCCCTCCCAGAGGGGGTGTTTAGCATTAAGGTCACCTTCAAAAAGGTAGGGCGCAGGAAGTTGATCAAACAGGTTAGTAAGAAGTGCGCATGAAAATCAGTTCATTTGGGGAAATATATAGGTTACAAAAAGGAACGGGGCGTTTGAGGCCCACTCTGTGGGCCTGAGCTTGCAGAGTTGTTTGTAGAGGGATCGAAGTGCATGTGATTGCTTAATTCACTAATGTAGCTAGGCCAGTGCCCGGTCGAGCATCGGCAGTGGGCGAGATGAAGGGGGCTTTCTACCCACTCTGAAAATATGGTTTGTACAGCCCCAGGAGAGTTTCCTGGAGACAAACTACCGTTGGATTATAGGTTTGGATTAGTTTCAATAGTTCGGCATAGTAAGCACGATATCCTCTGATGTTCTATTGAAGGACGAGGGTATCAGACATAGTGGTTTAGGTTAGAGAAATTCAAGGTCTAGGGTCGAGTTGGTAAGGTCTAATTATATATCGCTTTTGTTAGACTATGTCACTCACGGCCTGTCGACCGCGCTCGACATGTATCTCTGGAGCTTCTCTTTGGCTACCAGTCAAAAGTATCATTTCCGTTTGGATCATCGTCGTCCAGGTCGGAGCTAGTGTGCTTAGCGCTGGTAGGCTGCAAGCGAGTTCCTCCCACCTGAGTCGATGATGGGGTAGGGTGGGTATCACTCAATACAGTACTCGGCGCATTTCCCTTAGGATTATAATCTGGAGTGGCTAAGCGAAGCAGAGGCGAAGGGGCATTTGGTGTCCTAACAAAGGCGCCAGAATGACTTCTAAGCTGAGCAGTAAACTTGCTAGTCTGCGCGGTTACCAAGGGGAATCTTGGTTGGGCTTGGACTAAGGCGGGTTCAAGCGTTGGTGACAGATCCCGGGTTTTTGTCTTGTGTGGCTGGCGAGGAGCGCGTTGAGGTGGCTGCGTTTCTTTATGCGGTGCTGCCTCCAATAAAGGCAGGTCGTCGTCTAGATTCAGGTCTGGGACTCCCATTGCACGTCGATCAGCAAATGATGGACGGGACGAGGTTGGAGTGAGAAAGGTATCTCCGACTGAATTTTCGAGTTTCCGGACAAGTGCGAATGACTGTCGTCGTGGGCTTCCTCGATTTCGAGATGGATGAAGGGCATCGTGTTGTAGGTTAGAAGGAACCCTGGTTACAGGTGTTCCCGCTGTCACTGCAGCAAAGCTAGCTAGCGAGCGGCCAATTCGGAGGATCTCCTTTTCGAGTCAGTAATAGAAGCATTCGCGTGATGACGCAGGATGGTCCTCTGAACAGCTTGGGCATTTATCAGGTCAGTCACAAATGTTGCCATGTGCGTCCTTACCACAGCGGAAGCATGTACTTTTTATGTTCCTCAATCGGCAAGCATCGCTTCCATGACCAAACTTTTGGCAGTTGTAGCAGCGTCTGGGATTAGGGATGTATTTTCGAATCGAGCACTGTGTCCAGTCAATGTGGACATCAGAAGGCAGAGAACAGAGCTTGAAGGTGAGGATGTAGACGCCAGTGTACTCCTCAACACTTCGCCGTCGTTTCACGCTGTATATCTTGGTGACTTGCTGATCCGCGAGTTCAGTAAGGATATCGTCATCGGAGTGGTTTGGTCTATTTTTATAATAGATGGTTCCTGGTACCGTGTTGAGAGTAGGGTGATCATCAACTTTTACAGGTATATTAATTAGTTTTAGGTTCGGAATGTTCCGACTTTGCTCCTCATCTTTCACCTCCACCAGGAGGGAGCCACTTTTAAGGTCTCCGATGGGCTTTGGGGGTCCCCACAGTGCAGTGTGAAGTTGTCGATTAGCTTGTATAGTATTAGTATCGGCCAGTTTCTCTCCGGAGATTACCTTGACGGTGAAGAACTTTGTTATGTTTTTATTTTGAAAAAGAAAGATTTTCAAGTATTTTCTGATTTTCAGCGTATCGTTCATGGGGTCGAACACTATTGCGGCGGCTTCTCCCGGGCTTTCGTCCGGGGGCAGCATGTACCGCACCCGCGTCACGGTCGTGTGTCTTGTTTCCGAAGTCCACCCCGCCAGAAGTTGGGGAAGGCTGCTGTTGACTTATCATCTCTTCATCAGGCAGCTTGGGATGGAGGGGGTTTACGTCCACTACTTGGGCGCGACCACCAGTTGACGACCGTGTTGAAGAGCGGCCACCAGATGGTGACGCTGATACGTCGTTATCTTGTGATAACTGTTGTTAGTGTTGTGATAACCGTTGTTCAGAAGAGCTGTCTAATGGAGAAGTCTGGGCCGTCAACATTTGCTGAATTTCTATTAAAGAACCCATGAGAGTTTCGAGGAGCCCCCTCAACACGCCCACCTTGGAGCGCATTTAGCAAGTGTTTTCTGGCTCTTTCAACGAGCACCACTTGTGAGCTATGTGAGGTTCGTTTCCCTTGCCACACAGTATTCCGACGGTTAAGCAAGACCTTCCAGCAGCTCTACCACAGCAACGGGTTCGCTGAAGATTGTCCCACCCCCCGGTCCACCACATTGCAGAGGCCTGATGCAGTCATTTCATTTCCAACGTTTTCCGTCGTCAACTTTTCTACTTTGGCCATCTTGATCTTTGGTGAGTATAGATTCCAAAATACATAAATGAAAAAAATAGAGAAACAAGAGAATAACAAACAGAAAGAGATTAACAAACAAAATATATAAAGCAAGAGAAATGTTCAAGCTAAAAAAACAGAGAAGGTTGTAGGAAAGAAAGAAAAGTATACAAAGGGAAAGTAAAAGAAAAGTACAGTATAAAATGTAAAAAAAAGGTAAAAAAAAACACTATGATGTGAATTTGTCAAGAAAAGAAGAGAGTTAAGTTAATGAAGTTTCAATATAACAAACGAGGTAAAAGGAGTAAACAAGGTGGAAGCATAACCAGGAAAGGGTAGAGAAGGAGAGATGGTGAAGAGTAAAAGAGTCCGAAAGGAAAATAGGGTGTTCACCCATTCGGTTGGATCGTGACACCGTGCGACCCGTGAACCAGTATCTTTCGGGATGGGACTCGATAGACTAACCGAGCAGGCGCTGTGTAGTCCCCAAAACCTCACTCGCACCATGAAACCTATCGCTGAAATGGTAGGAAGCAGCTCTGGGAGCAATGAGTGAAGGAGACGCGGCCCTTTGCCCAGCGTGGTTGTCAAACAGGGCACACCTTGTGCAATCCCGGGAAAAGTCAGCATCCATAGCTACGACCACCACACCAGTCTTCAGCCCCAAAAACCACCACACACAACACAGTAGATACCTAGATCAGAACTAGACCAGGTTACCAGACTGTTGGAGAAAATGCTAGGTGTAAAGTGGAGGGCGGCCCTACCGAGGACATTGGAATTGCAGGGCTTAACTCAGTGTAGTTCCCAACACTTGTCTGCAACACAAACTCCGACCACAACAAAAATGTCTCTGTTCTTCAAAAATCTAAATGGGCCAGGCTCTTTGCTCGCCAGAGAGAAACTGGCAACCTGATCGTGGTGAGAGAAGCGCCAGCACAGTGAGACGAGAGAGAGCCCTGCCCTAATTCAGCGGTCCCTCGTAGGGCAATGACAACCAAATCTAGGGTCTCTCACTACACTGTTCCCCACCCTCTTAGCTATTGGGTGAGGGGAGGAGACTAGAGATCCTGAGATGGCAGGACCCTAGGATGCCCTGCAACACACAGGTCGTTTTGTGGCTTAGGTGACTAGAGAGAGAGAGTTGCACACAGTGAGTGGGGGACTCCGGGACATTCACTTTAACGCAAAAACCTAAAGGATGGGCAGAAATGTCTCCTAGGATCTCAAGTGCCTTGCAACTAGAACGAATCGAGATTTGTGGGTTCGTCCACTGAGCGCAGATCAATCTCACTCACCGCAGTGTCCCTGGCTGCAATGGCTGTCAGCACAGCACAACTTGCTTTGTATCATTCAAACATCAGGAACCTACCCTATTATGATTGAGAATAAATGATCATAGCACCACGTCTACCGTTGGAAATTCTTTGGAATTCAAACTTTGATCTGCAATAAACACTCAACAAATAATGCATTTTTTTTACAAGCAACAGGCGATACTAGGAAACATGATGCCAAGCCATCAGGTTAGTGTGGGTTATAACATTGTGACCGTTGAAAAATAATTGATCCAACAGAAGCTGTAACTCGTATAACTTTTTAACCAATGCTTCTGGCTATACAGTTGAGTAAACACATTTAGCGAAACATTAGTATCACTATATTTTTCTTGAAAAAATTGTAACGTTTGAATGGGAGTTCCAATGTGGCGGACGATGTCTAATGTTTTCTATGGGATGGAAGTGTGTGAGCTACGCACTATTATACAATTACATTTGTTATTATTCATTCACTTCTATTTTGGTGCTAGCTAACAGAAGCACAACGACGTAAGCGCGCTGGAAATCTCTTGTGACTTTAATCTAATCTCATCCTACTTTTTGTTCTAGAGTTCATTGCGATTGTGGATTGTAACGTGATTTCCGTGCAATGGTCGGCCGGCACTACCAGCGTGCAGTATTACACCATTACAGGTGAGCGGCCGGCGCCACCAGCGTTCCGTATTACACCGTCACAGGTGAGTAGCAGGCACCACCAGCGTGCAGTATTACACCGTCACAGTTGAGCAGCAGGCACCACCAGCGTGCAGTATTACACCGTCACTGTGAACAGCAGGCACCACCAGCGTGCAGTATTACACCGTCACAGGTGAGCGGCCGGCGCCACCAGCGTTCCATATTACACTGTCACAGGTGAGTAGCAGGCACCACCAGCGTGCAGTATTACACTGTCACAGGTGAGCAGCAGGCACCACCAGCGTGCAGTCTTACACCGTCACAGGTTAGCAACAGGCGTCACCAGCGTTCCGTATTACAGCGTCACAGGTTAGCAGCAGGTGCCACCAGCGTTCCGTATTACACCGTCACAGGTGAGCAGCAGGCACCACCAGCGTGCAGTCTTACACCGTCACAGGTTAGCAGCAGGTGCCACCAGCTTTCGTATTACACCGTCACAGGTGAGCAGCAGGCACCACCAGCTTGCGGTATTACACCGTTACAGGTGAGCAGCAGGTATCACCAGCATGCAGTATTACACCGTCACAGGTGAGTAGCAGGTGCCACCAGCGTTCAGTATTACACCGTCACAGGTGAGTAGCAGATATCACCAGCGTACAGTATAACACCATCTCTGGTGAGCAGCAGGCGCCACCAGCGTGCAGTATTACACCGTCACAGGGGAGCAGCAGACATCACCAGCTTGCAGTATTACACCGTCACAGGTGAGCAGCAGGCACCACCAGCGTGCAGTATTACACCGTAACAGGTGAGCAGCAGGCACCACCAGCGTGCAGTATTACACCGTCACAGGTGAGCAGCAGGCGCCACCAGCGTTCCGTATTACACCGTCACAGGTGAACATTAGGCGCCACCAGCTTGCAGTATTACACCGTCACAGGTGAGCAGCAGGCACCACCAGCGTGCAGTATTACACCATCACAGTGAGCAGCAGGCACCACCAGTGTGCAGTATCACATCGTCACAGGTGAGCGGCCGACGCCATCAGCGTTCCGTATTGCACCGTCACATGGGAGTAGCAGGCACCACCAGCGTAAAGTATTACACCGTCACAGGTGAGCAGCAGGCACCACCAGCGTGCAGTATTACACCGTTATAGTGAGCAGCAGGCACCACCAGCGTGCAGTATACCACCGTCACAGGTGAGTAGCAGGCACCACCAGCGTGCAGTATTACACCGTCACAGGTGAGCAGCAGGCATCACCAGCATGCAGTATTACACCATCACAGGTGAGCAGCAGGCACCACCAGCGTGCAGTCTTACACCGTCACAGGTTAGCAACAGGCGCCACCAGCGTTTCGTATTACACCGTCACAGGTTAGCATCAGGTGCCACCAACGTTCCGTATTACACCGTCACAGGTGAGCAGCATGCACCACCATTTGGCAGTATAACACCGTCACAGGTGACCAGCAGGCACCACCAGCTTGCGGTATTACACCGTTACAGGTGAGCAGCAGGCACCACCAGCGTGCAGTATTACACCGTCACAGGTGATCAGCAGGCATCACCAGCGTTCAGTATTACACCGTCACAGGTGAGTAGCAGACATCACCAGCGTGCAGTATTACACCATCACTGGTGAGCAGCAGACGCCACCAGCGTGCAGTATTACACCGTCACAGGTGAGCAGCAGGTACCACCAGCGTGCAGTATTACACCGTCACAGGTGAACATTAGGCACCACTAGCGTGCAGTATTACACCATCACAGGTGAGCATCAGGCGTCATCAGCGTGCAGTATTACTCCATCACAGGTGAGCAGCAGGCACAACCTGCTTGCAGTATTACACCGTCACAGTGAGCAACAGGCACCACCAGCGTGCAGTATTACCCCGTCACTGGTGAGCAGCAGGCACCACCATCGTGCAGTATTACACTCACAGGTTAGTAGCAGGCACCACCAGCGTGCAGTATTGCACCGTCACAGGTGAGCAGCAGGCATCGCCAGCGTTTTGTATCACACCGTCACAGGTGAGCGCCGGCACCTCGAGCGTGCAATATTACACCGTCACAGGTGAGCAGCAGGCACCACCAGCGTGCAGTATTACACCGTCACAGGTGAGCAGCAGGTGCCAACAGCGTGCAAGATTACACCGTCACAGGTGAGCAGCAAGCACCACCAACGTGCAGTATTACACCGTCACAGGTGAGCAGCAGGCACCACCAGCGTGCATTATTACACCGTCACAGGTGAGCGCCGGCACCTCGAGCGTGCAATATTACACCGTCACAGGTGAGCAGCAGGCACCACCAGCGTGCAATATTATACCGTCACAAGTAAGCGACCGACACATTGTTTGCTGAAACTGATGATTAAAGTATTTGCTGGAGTACATTTCTGGAACTAACTACCTATTACATATATTATTGACACAAAACAATATAACTAAGAGCTCGGCAAACTGAAAACAGTTCGTTTTGTAAAAAAAATCGGCGTTTTTCTTTCGTTATTGGTAATCAACGATCAGTAAAGCGCTCAGTTGGAATGATCTCTGTTTGCTTATTTATTTGTGACTTGAATACATTTTCAATCCCATGTAAAGGTCGCGTGCCCTACGTGGGACAGGCCATCGCCCGCCTCGTGGGCCAGATTCACATCCTGAAGCAGGTGCGGCCTGACCAGGTGTACCTCGTGGGGCACTCGCTGGGAGCGCACGTGGCCGGCTTTGTGGGCAAACGGAACAGATTGGAGCCTATTGGGCGAATTACGGGTGAGTTAAGTAAGCCTATGGGATGGCAGGGGAGAAGTGGTCTATCAAGACCAGACAGATCCATAGATTCTACGGTGGTCGTTCTTTATAAACGCGCACCGACAAGACATGATGTTATTAGAACCTCCTGTCAGGAGCGATTGTCAGACATGATGCCATGACGTGTTCAACGGTATTGAGCGAGTTCTGACATCACAGACACCAATTATAGGAGGCATTCTCTCGATGCTATGTCGGCATTACTAGAGGGCGGTGTGGGTGTCCTTAGCCTCGCCAATTGGCCCTTGCTTCCCGTGTGCCGCCGAGCTCCTGAACGTCCAGTTGCTGAGGGTGACTACAGGACGGTGTTGCATTTGTGAACGGATTGCGCCAGTGCCTTTAAGTGTGTATCTGTTGTGCATAGATGAGTCATCTGCGGGTGAGCGATGTTTATGTGAAGGAACCCTTATTGTGAAGGAACCATTCTCGATATGGGTCCTTTCTCGATGTGGGACCATTCTCGGTGTGGGTTCTGCCACAGATAGACAGGGTCCTGCCACGGATAGGCTGGGTCCTGTCACGGATAGGCTGGGTCCACGGTATTGTTGACGAATAGTACTTCCATCATATCAGTAATATGTTTTTTATTTGTGAAGATATGGTATTGGTGTTGTATCTGTTGGGCACGTTGCGTTAAGTATCGCGGTGTTTGGTATTCATTTTAAGAAGTCATGTATCCCAGCCCTAGCAGGGACACATTATTTTACCCAGTGCTCTCTTTTTCTCAGCTGAACAATGAGTGTCATATATCATTGGGAAGGGGTTGGGACTTGGAGTGCAAGTGATTTGGTCTGGTTGTACGATTTTTAAGTGTTGGTTTGTCATTCCGTCAAAAGTCGTTGAGACTTCGAACGTTACGATAAGTTCGTGACTATATATTTATAGATTTTTTTCTGATTTTCCTTGAAAGAAGACTTCTGAATTGCTAAAACTTCTACAGTTACACCCCATTTCGTTCGAAATTCTATTATTGACAGTTGTATACTGTAATTTTTGTTGGACCTAAACAATGTTAACCATTTTACTAGTCTCTCCTTCTACACTTTCGAAGTTTTGATGGCATTTAATGCGTCATTTGAAAGCTCTTGTGGAGTAACACGATCTAATTATGATTTTCGTCAACGACCTGATTTTGACGTACCTTTGAAAATTATAATTTTGCATATGTTAGGTATGCTGACGTTAACGTCTTCGCCAAACCTAATTTTGACTACGTACTTCTATCTCCACCTGGGCTTTGGTACGTTTTATGACTTGTAGCCGACGCTTTAGAATCTTGCTACCGTATCCACCGCGTGTCGTAGAAGGTGACTAAAAGGGCGCCCCGTAGCCGGGAGTAGAATCGTGCTACCGCAACCTATGCGCGTCGTAAAAGGCGACTAAAAGGGGCGGAGCGAAGGGGCTAGGAATCCCGTTCTCTGTAAAACCTTTCCTTGAAGACGGTAGGACGAGCGAGGGGAGTAGAGGCACACGCCTCTCCGAACCCTATTGTTAGGGTCGCTGAATGTGCTGTAGTACGAATGATGTAAAGAGGAGGGCGATTGGTGAGATGTTTGTGAGGAGGAAGTTTGATGTGTTGGCGCTGAGTGAGACGAAGTTGAAAGGTAAGGTCGAATGTGAGTTTGGTGTTCTAAGTGGAAGAAAGTCTGATGTGGAGGAAGGTTGGGCACGAGAAGGTGTGGTCTTGATATTGAGTGATCGGTTTGCTAGTATCGCTACCGAATGGAAGGAGGTGTCCTCTAGATTTATGTGGGTGAAAGTTAAGTTAGGCATAAAAAGATGGGCATTTGTGAGTGCGTACGGACCTGGCAGCGAGAGGAGTGAAGAGGAGATGGAGCAATTCTGAACTGACCTGAGTGAGTGTACTGATAGTTTTGGAGATCATTTCAATGTAGTTGTACTGGGTGACCTTAATGCGAGAGTTGAAGATGTAGTGGTTGAGAATGTGATAGGAAGGAATGGCGTTCCCGGTAGAAATGACAGTGAAGAAAACCTGATAGGTCTGTGTATGGATCAGGAGTTGGTGGTCGGGAAGTGTTTGTTCAAGAAGCGAGATATTCACAAGAACACATGGGTAAGGATGGCCCATGGTGCAATGGTGGAGAGAGCACTGATGGATTTTTTGCTGATATTGAGGAGAGTGGTGGGGAGGCTGTTGGATGTGCGGGTGTTGAGAGGGGAGGGTGGAGGTGTGTCTGACCATCTGCTAGTAGAAGGTAGATTAAGAGTGAAGCAGAAGTGGAAAAGCAACAAACGAGTGGGAAAAGGAAGAGAGGTAGTGAGAGTGAGTGGACTGAATGTGAAAAGTAGAGCCGAGGAGTTCCAGCAGGCTTTGAAGGAAGAATATGACAACGTGAGAGGACAGGACCTGAGAGATAGGAAGGAAGAAAGGGAGACGTTAAGGGATGCGTTGCTAAGATGTGCGAAGAAGGTGTGTGGTGCGCGCCGTGTGGGCGGGTGCAGAATGAAAGGCTGCGAGTGGTGGAACGAGGAGGTCAAACTGGCGGTGGCACGGATAAGAGGAGCGTTTGAGGAGTGGTTGCAGGTAAAGTAGGAGGTGGCTAATAAAAGCTACAAAAAAAGAGAAACGAGGTGAAGCGGGTGGTGAGGCGAGCCAAAAGGGACGCTGATGCCAGGTGGGTCTGACGGTTGTGCCAAAATTTTGAGGAGAACAAAAAAAAAGTATGGAAATAGGTGAACAGGGTGAGAAAGGGAGAGACCGGAAAGGAGGAAGTGGTGAAAGATGAAAACGGCCAGTTTTTGTTGGAAAGTGGTGATGTACGGAATAGGTGGGCCGAGTATTTTGATGAGTTGTTCAATGTCGAGGATGACGGAGAGGCTGACATTGTTGCTGTGGGTGGTGGTGCTCGGATCCCAGTTTTGGGAGAAAGACTTGTTGCGGTCATTTGGTGGGATTTGGTGGTGGTGCTCGGATCCCAGTTTTGGGAGAAAGACTTGTTGCGGTCATTACCAGGGAAGAGGTGCAGGAGGCGGTGGACGTGATGAAAGCAGAGAAAGCAGCCCCTGGTTTGGATGGCGTTGCGACCGAGGGCCTGAAGAAGGGTGGAGTAACGATTGTCGAATGATTGGTGAGGTTGTTGAACTTGTGTCTTGTGGCAGACGTGGTACCGATTGTGTGGCGCAGTGCCTGCATCGTTCCGCTATATAAGGGCAAAGGAGATACAAATAAATGCTGCAACTCGATCAGTCTGTAATGTGTGTTTGGTAAGTTGTACGGGAGAGAGCTGATGAAAAGGATTAGAGACTGTACGAACTGCGCAATTGGAGAGGAACAGTGTGGCTTAGGAGTGGTAGAGGGTGTACCGATCAGATTTTTCCAGTGAGACAGGCCTGTGAGAAGTACCTTGCCAAAAGGAAACGGATGTGTTCTGGGCCTTCATGGATCTGGAGAAGGCATACGACAGGATTGACAGGGAAGCGCTGTGGAGGGTGTTGCGCTTGTATGGAGTGGGCGGACATCTGCTGGAAGCGGTGCAGGGTTTCTATGCTGGCAGTCGAGCATGTGTCAGAGTGGGAAGCGAGGTGATTGATTGGTTCACAGTGAAAGTGGGACTGAGACAAGGCTGCGTGAGGTTTCCTTGGCTGTTTCACCTCTATATGGATGGAGTGGTCAGGGAGGTGCACGCGAGTGTGCTGGGTCGTGGCTTGGAACTGTTGGAAGCGAATGGGTGGAGTTGGCAGTTGAGCCAGTTGCTATTAGCTGATGAAACAGCCCTGGTTGCGGATTTCGAGGAGAAGCTATGTAGGCTAGCGTTTGAGTTCCGTAGAGTGTGTGAGAGGAGGAAGCTTCGAGTGAACGTGTGTAAGAGTAAAGTAATGAGATGCTTGAGGACTGTCGATACGAGCAAAATTAGTGTCACCCTCAATGGAGAGCTCTTGGAGGAAGTTCAGTGTTTCAAGTTACTGGGCTCCCATGCGGAGATAACTGAACCAGTATAAACTGAAGTGAAGGCGCGAGTGAAGGAGGAATGTAAAGTGTTGGGTGAGGTGTAGGACGTTGGGGTTGGAAGCAAAGAGAGGGCTGTTTGAGGGTGTTGTTGTCCCAACTGTGCTCTACGGAGCTGAGGCTTGGGGGGTGAGAGCTGAGGAGAGAAGAAGGTTGAATGTTTTCGAGATGAACTGTTTGAGAAGCATGGCTGGAGTAACGCTGAGAGACCGGATCACCAACGACATGGTTCGAATCAGAACAGGGATGGTGAAGAAGTTGGAGAACATAGTGAATTCGCGTGTGCTGAGATGGTTCGGGCAATGGAGAGGATGAAGGAAGGAAGATTGGTGAAAAGGGTGATGAATGCGGAGGCGAGTGGGCGCAGGCCTAGAGGTAGACCGAAGTTTGGGTGGATGGATGGTGTGAAGCAGGCGTTGGGAAGGAGAGACATGAATGTGTAGGGGGCGAGAGAGCGTGCAATGAACAAGCGTGAGTGGAGAATGGTTGTGAATGGTTGATTTTGACGCTGCTCTGATGTGCTTTCCCGCCCTTGGCATCCCGCTATTGGGATGGTCGTGGGTGGAAGGAGGGGGGGCGGCCATTATGACGCGGCGGGGGTAAACCAGTGAAAATTGTCGGGCCATGCTGCTGACGACGGATCCTCGGACTGTACCCGCGACCCAGAGTGTATGTTGAGGGGGTACCGGCCGGACCCTTTAGCACAAAAGGGCTAAGTTGTGCGAGTGTGAGCGTATGAGGGTGTGAGGTGCGCCTTGCCGTCGGCCAACCCCCTTTTTGGGGGATGCGGCCTAGTGTCTGTATCTGTAATTTTGCATGTTCCAATAATGCGTGGATATCAACAATTCTTAGCTCAAACGGAAGAACAGCTTCAAGTTAACCGTTTCCCTAATCTGTATTTTTTTCTTAAATCAAACTATGTATTTGACAACATTTTATTCCGTTTTTGATACAGCGTTTGGGACGTGGCTGAATTTAAGGTCTTTCTCGTGACACCTTAGCTTCACAAGAGCCACATTAGTAAATGCTAAGACTTCGTCAATGATGGATGAATTTCGACGCTTCATGGCTTCAATTAAACTACAAAACCACTTACGATGCTCCGCATTTGCTTTTTACTTTTGTTATCGTTTTTCCAAAATCAGGCTCTGAACTTAGCCACTCTTTTGCTCCGTTTCGATGGGGCTCTTGTACGGGTGATTCTTTAAAATGCTAAGGCTTGGCCATTCACACATGCCTTGCATTATTTTCTGATGAAATTTAAAATAACAGCGCCATACGCACTGCTTCATGTCGACTTTTGCTAGATATATTTTTGTTTTTCCATGATCAACTACTGAAATCCGCCTGTACACTCTTTGTATGAAGGTGATACTGCAGTATCATACGAAGTTTTAATTATTACAAAGGTGTGTAAGTCTGAGCGTATGCGGGTGTGAGGTGCGCCTTGCCGTCGGCCACCTCCCTTTCTGGCGGATGCGGCCTAGTGTCTGTATCTGTGGTTTAGTCCAACTGAGAGAAACTCTACGCAGCCAAGGACTCGCGATTCTAGTCACGCATTCTTGTTAAATATTTGAATAATACAAAATTGTGGTAGCTGATTTTTTTTAAACCACAAAATTCTAAAATTAAAGATCAGCTCTTATTACGCAGTTTTAAACGTTTTCACAACGTGCTATACATAATCTAGTGGTTTTTATATAGTTGTTTAGTGAACAAATGCAGATTTTCTTATCTTGATTCATGAACCTCAGTATTTCCTTGAAGCGATTTTCCCAAAACCAACAAATTTTTTATTCGTATGTCCTACGGTGTTATGGGGATCACTTCGTGCAGTACATTATTGGAATGTGTTTTTCTTTAACCAGCCTGTAAGGGTAGGAGTCCTGATCGTGCCGCAATGTCTGTGTCAGCACAACACAATTCGCTGACGCAAACGTTCCATATCTCAAAAGTGGAATCCTTTTTTTTTTGTTTAACACGATGTTGGGAGGAGAAAATGATCGTTCCGCGGACGATGTCTTGCTTCTTCGTCGTCAACGATTGGGCCCCACGAGAGTTTGTGGGAGCGAGTTCATTTCAACACAAAATGTATCCCATCTGTGTCCTACAGGAATAAACAAATTTGGCTTCCAATCAAAGGACCACCTGTTGTATTAGTTGAATTATGTACTTTAAAAGGTTCGATTCGTCCGTTCCTCCTTTACCTTCTTAGACTGGGGTATTGAAGTAATGTTGGTAGCTCCATATCCCGTAGTCTGGACTGTTCACTAACCCACCTCCTACCCTCAAGGCCTGGACCCCGCCGGGCTGACGTACGACAACACTGACGCCGCCAAGCGGCTCGACAAGCGAGATGCCATTTACGTGGACATAGTACACACCAACGGCTGCGACACCAACAACAAGTGGCTTGTGAGTGTACGGTGACTAATGCAGGTACTGACGAGTGTTTATGGTCAAAGACATAGTGCTTCCAAGCGTTAAAAAATTTTCCCAGCAATTTTTTTTCTAAAAGGTCCGCTTTACTTCAGTTTATTCCTGTTGTTCTCGTGCGTGAGGTGCCCCGCGTGGGTTCAGATATTCCTCATGTGGTCCAGTCCCCTGCCTCGTTTTCATTCCCCGGTTCATCTGTTGCGGCTTCTTCGGGTCCATCTACGTGCCGAGATTGAATGGAGGGACTTCATATTGGTTATATTGAACGCAAACGTCTCCACTCGTAGGTCACAAGTGAACTAGAGTACGTTCACTGTTGTATCGCCAATGCTGTATCTCCCGTAGAAAAATACCTAACATGTATATAAGATAATATTGACGTGTTTTTTTTTATAAGTATGCTTCAATTAATTGCAACAAAATAATATATATATATTAAATTAATGTTAGCGGTTGACCTTTCTTCACTGATATATATTGTCAAACTATGTTTCATGTACAGTAGCGAAAAAATTTGTTTACGGTTAGTCTATAACCGAAAAAACAAACTCGACTTTCCCACGCGGAATTTAACTTCACATAGTATTTTTTTCTGTACTGTACCAGGACGAAGCTTCTAAATGGATAATATCAATTAATTTTCCGATGAATTCAAATATCGTGCGGAAAAGGTCAATTGAATAATTTTCTTAATATTCAATCTTGAACTAATTTTCTTTTGCTACTTTATAGGAGCAAAAGAAAATTCGTTCAAGAGAAAAGATAAAGTTAAATCTTCCATTATAAAATTTCGCTTGATATTTGAATTCATTGGAAATTAAATTGATATTATCCACTAAAAAGGATTGTCCGAATATAAAACCGGAAGAAATTTTTATGTAACTTTAAATTCCACGTGGGAAAGTCTAGTTTGTTTATTCGTTTTTAGATAACCATGAACGAATTTTCTTTTGCTACTGTACGTACCTTACGAGAGCTGTATCTGCAGCACCAACGTGTCAAGATTTGTTTAATGTTTGAAATGCCATATGGGCATAGCTATCATGACTCGTGCGATTTTCAGTTCATAATTACCTATCTGTCACAGACAGACTGTTATTGTTGAACACATATTCATTGTTTTTTCAGATAACATTATTATAGACCTATCTTCAAATAAATATGTCAGTCTGTAATGCTCGGACAAAAATCTGTAGATATCGCCTACAGTCGAGCCATTTTCATAACATGTATTACATTGAAAGCTCTGGTCGAGTACCACAATATCATGGAGAGTGATTTATAATTCAAATGTAAAACTTCCCTTTGCAACTATTTATATTTGCCATAAATGTGATTTGAACTTGAAATTGCTATAGGTAACACTAAAAAAGAAACAAATTACGCCGCTGGTAGCGTTGGTAGGCTGTCGGCCTCTCCTCACAATGCACTTCCACGGGAAGCTGAAGATAGTGGGTTCGTGACTGTCTTACCCCGAACGAGTCGCTCTGGCCGATCTCTCAATGGTATGAGATAACGCCCTTAAAAGCCGCAAACAATTGTGGATATCGTGCATTGGTTTCCAAACACGTCGAGTAATCCTCGCCCTCATTGGTATTAGCCGGAAAACGTTACATTGTGGAGTTGTAAGGTATTGTGGAGTGCTATAATCGCTCCTCCCACAATTCGGAAGTTATCATGACATGCAAGACATCTACAATCAACTTGAGATCAAATATTTTGTGATGCTTGGAAAATCAACCTCATACGTTTTTTTCAACAGTTTCTTCTCCAACAGTTTTGAAGTCATCATGGCATTTACAAACGTTATTTTAAGGGACGCCATCACATGATTTTTTTTTTCTGACACTCAATATGTAATCAGAAACTCGTGGAGCCCGACAACTAAATCAAAAGATTTATTATCGTGACGCTATATATTATTGTCGAGACTCCCTAGCCCTACTCGCGCCGTCGTGACTCCCTAGCCCTACTCGCGCCGTCGTGACTCCCTAGCCCTACTCGCGCCGTCGTGACTCCCTAGCCCTACTCGCGCCGTCGTGACTCCCTAGCCCTACTCGCGCCGTCGTGACTCCCTAGCCCTACTCGCTCCTTCGTGACTCCCTAGCCCTACTCGCGCCGTCGTGACGCCCTAGCCCTACTCGTGTCGTGGTGACGTCATAGCCCTACGCGCATAATAGTGACGTCCTGGGAGTAATCCCTTCATCCTGGCCCCACTCGCGTCGTCCTAGCCATACCCGCATCGTCGTGATGTCCTCGCCCTACTTGCGTTCCCGAATGTTAGTGAAATCAGATGTTCAGGGTGTCGACAGTGTGTTTGGTTGTTTGAATGTGCTTGCTTTTTTGTGTGCTATGATGTACTGATTTATGCCTGATTTCCCCAGAAAATCTGTGAATGTGCTTGATTTTGATCAAAACCAACCAACCAGTGAAATAATACATTGTATTACTTTTTTGTTCAAGAGTCCCGGATGTTTCATACAAATTTGTGAAATCTGGTTCCAAAGCATCGCAAAACACAATGCAACACAAAGTGATAGTTTTTGGTAAGTATACATATTATATGCGTTCTACTTGTCAGGGTTTGTGATTTTATTGATTGTTTGTTTGAACCAAAATAATCATTTTTAATTTTTTCATTTTAGTTTTTACAATATCCTGATAGCAATTATAAGTAAAGTAATCATAGTATTATGACTATTCACTGCTTAGTGTAATA
>SDVV010005694.1:0-19012 GCA_016164225.1 Gammarus roeselii | reverse complement strand
GTATGTGCATGTATGGGTATGTATATGTCTGATGGTATATTGTGAATTCCATTCGGTTCCATGAAGGACGAGCCAGCCTCCCACCAGAGATGAGCTGCAATGCATTCATTTTGGGTTTATCAATCATATAGCCTATGTGTTTCTTAATGAAGAATATAAGTTTATAAAATTATCAATAACATATATTGTGAATCATGTTTTGAGACATGAAGTAGCCACAAACCGCCCGCCGACATTAGATGAGCTGTCACAAATTCACTTTCATCTCTCGTTTGGCTAATTCGAATAGCGTATTCGCAAATTAGGTTTGATGTGTTAGGCCTAAGTATGGAATACTCATTGCTAGACGATGGAAATAAATGATTTAATAATAACACTTTTAATAGGGGGAGCGCAGCAACGAAGCTTGACTGGGACAATAATTGTATTGTGACGCTTATCTGGGTCTTGAAATTGATTTATTGATGAGTCTCGATTCAGAAGCGTTGAAAAGTGATCGGTTGTGCGAGTTTCGTCGGAAGTCACGAACTCTGATTTACAGCAGCTACACGATACGATGACGCACATCTGCTCGATATGAAGTCTCAAATTGACTATTTCCATTAAAAAAAGTTTTTGAAACTCTTTGGGCGGCGTTCAAACAAACATTGCGATACGAGGACGAATAAAAATTCAGGAAGGTGACGTTACAAGGTTCCTTTTTGCGTAACGTGCTCAAGGCATACGCATAGTTATGCCATTAGGCATATTTTGTATCAACGCAAATAACTGGTTACAACCTGTGTGTAAAGAATAGGATTACCTGAAAGGATGTTTGGTGATGCTCATAACTCATGGTTACTGAACCCAGGCTTACATCCTTTAAAACCACATGCGATGACATTTCACAAGCTCAAACAACTGAAATTCCAATTAAACTTATCTGAATTATTCGTTGTTGTCTATTAGTGAGTCTGAGAGATTGTGGCGTTTTCATAGTGGCACAATAGATGGGCTGCAAGCACAGGATAAGATAAACCCCATGTTTCATGACACTCATCGTGGCTGATGTTAGAGGAGGAACCCAGCATAATAACGAAATCATATCCGAGAAAATGAAAGTAAAATCCGGTGGAGAAGAGGCGGTTGCAACGACAGAAGGTATAAGATGGTGTTCATCAACAGAAACCTTTAATCCATTAATCAGGAAATGCCTTTTCAGGGGTTTTAGCTCTGGTGAGCGTGCTTCGAGAGCTGAGACTAACATGACATTGATAAGGTTTTGTTGACAGTACTGCACACACCCTGAGGCCACTGCACGCACCCTGAGGCTACAGAAAGCACACTGAGGCTACGGCACTCCCCCTGAGGCTACAGAAAGCACACTGAGGCTACTGCACGCACCCTGAGGCTACTGCACTCCCCCTGAGGCTACAGAACGCACCCTGAGGCTACTGCACGCACCCTGAGGCTACTGCACGCACCCTGAGGCTACTGCACGCACCCTGAGGCTACAGAAAGCACACTGAGGCTACGGCACTCCCCCTGAGGCTACAGAAAGCACACTGAGGCTACTGCACGCACCCTTAGGCTACTGCACGCACCCTGAGGCTACTGCACGCACCCTGAGGCTACAGAAAGTACACTGGGCTTCTGCACGCACCTTGAGGCTAAAGCACGCAGCGACAGCTCTCGAGGTCGAGTCGTCAGTATCCAAATAACTTTGTTGAGTCGTCAATGCGTTAAACATACCAACACTGTGCGGGTTGCGCATAATTAAATATTCTTAAAAGCCATCGAACTGATAAATTAGTATTTGCTGTATTGATTGTAATGTTTCTGAGTAACATACCAAAATATTCCCATCATGCAAGAACCTGACTAGTCTCAGGGTAATTTTGTTATACTAACCTGGCTTCTTCCCTTCTTGAAACCCTTCTGGAGGCCCTAATTCGACGCTGTTACGTGGCTTCCATTGTCGCATTGGCAGTTGATTTAATTTTACATATTACATAGATCTTCGATCACTCCGTACTAATCTGCTTGTAGTTTGCTAACAGCAGATAGTCTAAGCCAGAAGAACTTGGTCTATTCGGAACAGTTGCGCGCGAAAGAAGGTGCAGTGCACATCCTCGAACGGAGACCAAGCAACTTTATTCATCCCAACTGCTGGGACGCGCCGTGAAAACTTTTCAGGCTGGTCATAAATTGGTCCCATATTGAATAGTCATTCATATCCGGCCGCCAATATTTGTTACCGTTGCCGACAGCTTGTTAGGAAGGGCAAAGGAATGAAGTTGGAGGAAGGAATGTTATCTTCAGAGATTCGGGAGTGACTATAAACAATAAGAATATTGATAAATGAGTACTTGTCCAATGGGTTAGAATATATTGCTCCGAATACTTTCACGAAAGATCATTTGGATGTATTTTGTTCATAAAAGATTATCACTAAAATTCGATTATTATTTGATAAAAAAAAGCTTTCGTTACCTTTCAATAAGTCAAGAGATTGGAAGAGTTAGTATTTTCTAAGCAGAGGAGCAGGAAGCAGGCGAGGAGGCCTTATATGGGGCGCAGGATCGGGAGAATTGAACTATTTCAGCATAAATGATAAATGTGAAATAATTATCTATGATCCATCAGATAAATTATGTCGGTTCCATACACTCTTTATTGATAAATAGCAGTATTGAATGATGACAAACACATTATGCAATCACTTTAGGCAACGATTTTGCAGCTCAATATGACAACAATAATACTTGTTTCATAATACTGCACCACTATTTCAAATCACACTATTTGATGGTGTCTAATAGTGACCCGGGGGCAGGTGATATCAAATATGTTTTTTAATGAATTCACTTACATATACACCTCAGATGTTATTATCGCTGTATTCATTTTACTTTAACTTCCCACTAGGGATATGCGGGTATAGGAATATGAGTTCATCTCCTCGCTTAACAATAACCAGTTGGTGGTCCGTTGCAGCTCAGCTGTTCATCAAATAGACAGCTGTTGGCTGCCAGAGGATTAAAGAAAGACACATTAAGTATAGTATTTAGCTGCGGGCAACGGGCTGCATAAAACACTGCTGTCCCCACTTTATTGGTGATGCTTATGCTCAACAAATATTCTGTTCTAGACAGTTATAAAACGCAGCATAAATCAGCTCTGCCAGCACTGCGTTCAAAGTTCGGGTTCCAGAGCAATGTCGGCAGCCTTGATGCCGGCGGGGAGGGCGGCAACTGATGTCAACTGTTGCACTGATGCTGGAAATGAAGCTCTTATTGAGAATAGTGTAGCAAAATACTGCGTAATGGGTACAGTTGCAAGGAGAGGAAAAATTTGTTCATTTCTGAATGGTAAGGTTCATAGAAAGCAGTGCTAAGGCAACTGTTTACGACGTTCGGAAACTTAACATGAAGGATACTAAGACGATGCTTGGCTACTGAATATGTTTTTTTAAAGGGCAAACATATCAAGTTGCCATAGTGACCACAAAAAAAACATTCATGTTGACCAAAGTGATCCGTTACCGAATAAATCTCACTGGTATTGATAATAACACTCACCGAGCTTAATGATAAGAGCTCTCACCAGCTGCCGATCAATTCCACCGACTTGGTCATGTAATTTTTATATTACCAATAAATTGTTCATTGCGTGAACAGATCCATTTCACATTAAGTAGACCTAACCTTTATTTAGTCAGTCGTATTTTATGTCCCATAAAACAGTGACTCTATTGATCGGACGAACGATTCGAGGTTATAGTGAGCGAGATTATTTTGAAGAATAGACGACTGAACATTTTAATTGCCGACCAAAGAGGAAGAAATATCTTAGAATATTTGCCCAATGGGATCCCGGCGAGCGAAACCTCTCTTCTACGTTTTTCCTTTCAAATCGACGCTTCTTCTCTCCCTTCTGCAGCAGGAGTGTTGGCCAGTGATTCAATTCCAAGTCTCGCCCCTACGGGAAATGATCATATTACGCCTAACCGCTCTCAGGCCACATTTTTTCCAGGTCTCTTTTCGTCGGCCACTTGTGACTGTTCCTTGACTGTCCCGTTAAATCATTAGCCCTCGCTCATTCTCGCTCAGCTAAATGCGTTTAACATTCATTCATATTGCGAACAATTTCATGTGTAGGAATATAAGGATGCACATCAATATCTCCTCCTATCGTTATTGCACGTGTAAGGACTCGACCCCAAAAACTCTCGACTTTATGCAGGGAGTTTCTTAAGTCAGTTTGCAGCCGATTTGCTTCGACAGTTTTGCCCAGCTATTGAAGATCGTGTCTTTTATCTTAGGCAAATTATTTGTGCATTGATCCTGAACAAAAAACATTGTTTTGATGGGACGTGTCAACCAAACAAATCTATTAAACATTTTATAATAACTAATTACACGATAATTCGTGTTTCAATAGTCTTTAAATTGGTTCAGAATCGCTAGAGAAAAATTAACATATGAACAATCTTGTGAGACAGATGATGTAATAATATTACCCATGTAAATATGGTGAACAGAGGGAAAAGATAGTGTCGCGGATATTCTTCCATATGTAAATAAAATTCGCAAAAGAAAGATATACTATTGCGAAGATTTTTAAAAATGGTTGAGCCATCTCACACAGTGTAAATTCTTGAAACCACATGCCCGCTGTTGGATGAAATATGTGCGTTAATTAAACAGATCATTCAACCATTCGAACCTAAGAAATACATCTGGAATCCAATTCACGTTGATGAAGCAAGCCCAGGGATACCTATCAATTCATAACTGTCAAGACACCTCCAATATGTACGGCGATTCTAGATCGGAAACTTTGATAAAAGAACTTAGATGGCCTGCACTTCTTACATCACTTCGTCGTCCCGTGAACAAAACACGCCAACCGAAGAAAGGAACTGCTGACAAAACAATAGCTATTTTCATCGGGAAGAAGGAAAACACGCGATATTTTGTCTAGAACACGCTTTGTTTTGCTAGCACATCCAAGAGGAAATAACAAGTGACCATCTGCACAGGAAAATGGTTGGTCCCCCAACGCATTTGGGCGATAGGTTTTGCAGCAAGTTTGCATTGTACTTCCACAGGAATTGTTCTGTTCTAAATTGTAGAGTCCAATCACCATCTATGAAATAATCGCACAGTATTCGATAATTGATTGCAGGAAAACTTCCACGGTTCAACAAATTTGGTTATTAAATACGCTTTCGTTGTAGAATGTAGTTTTCTGCGTACACCAATACGTCTTTTGTATTTTTTTTTATATTGTATAAATGAAGCCTGTTAGATTGTTCTAGGGATTTAGGCATACGATTGCAGGACTGGGCGAATACTTTTATCTGGCAACTGTTCAGATTTTGACAAGTACAAGCCTTCGTTGTCATTAAAAAATGTTTCCTGACAAAATCTCAAGGCCTGATGCCACCGCATCTCAAGCGTGGTGGTTTGCATTCACTCGATGCCTGATGCCGCCACATCTCTACTGCAATTTGAAGATTGTTTGCCCACATAGCGGGAAGCTGCCACCTGATAAGCTGTTGTTATTTACTCATGGCGTTCATGAGCCGGCCTTTCAACTATATAAGAGACCGGCCAGAATGCCTTACTCGGGGTCAGGTTGGCTGGAACCATCAACCTCCAGTGCCCTATGGATGTATAATGTGAGGAAAGACAGACGCGTTACCAACTCGGCCACCGATTTAATTGCCACATACAATTGCCAGCTCATTGACACTTGCAATTGCCAGCTCATTGCCACATGCAATTGCCAGCTCATTGCCACATGCAATTGCCAGCTCATTGCCACATGCATTGCCAGGTCATTGCCAAATGCAATTGCCAGCTTATTGCCACATGCAATTGTCAGCTCATTGCCACATGCAATTGCCAGCTCATTGCCACATGCAATTGCCAGCTCATTGCCACATGCAATTGCCAGCTCATTGCCACATGCAATTGCCCGCTCATTGCCACATGCAATTGCCAGCTCATTGACACATGCAATTGCCAGCTCATTGCCACATGCAATTGCCAGCTCATTGCCACATGCAATTGCCAGCTCATTGTCACATGCAATTGAAAGCTCATTGCCACATGCAATTGCCAGCTAATTGCCACATGTAAATTGGAAACAATGTCTATTCGATTAACTTAAATGCTGTAATTATCAAATATTTTTGTTTGCTCTTTAATCGATTTTTAAATATTATCGATACCTGAATTAGATACGGCTTACAAAATTTATGAACGGATGTATCAATACATTTTTGACTGGAGCTTATCTGCTAACTTCCAACTTTCCTCTGCAGCACACAACGCAAGATCAGCATGACTCAAATGGTCGGGGTGATTGGTTGGCGCTCATTGCTTCGTCAGCTTCACAACATCCGTGATGAACTTGGTTGACCAAATTGCATTTACTAATATTACATTTTTATTTTGGATTATGAATAATAAACAAATCATACAATACAGTATAAACAAAGAAATTACATCCCTTTTTCTAAAGTGGAGCGATTTTGGATCTGAAAGCTGGACAACATCTGTGCTCTATGGCATCTAAAACAGGGGTATACAATCGCCGGCTATGGGACATGGTTAAGATGAGGTCAAGAAGAAAACAAGTATCATGGTTTGCTGAACATGTAAAAGTTAAGATTGCATGGTTGTCATTAAAATTTTTTTGTGTAGAAGATGTGAAAAAAGTAATACAGTGGTTCATGTTGGCCCGACCGGTTTCGTGGTAAGTCTTACTCTGACACCCAGGCTAATGATATCCACATTGTGTTTAAACGCAGTTTATTCAAACAAAGGTCTGTGTTTTCAGAGGTATCTGTGTTTCCATGCAAATCTTCCCCTCGAAAGTCTGTGTTTGCACGGAGACCATGTTTTCACGCAGGTCTGTCTGACTTGATCTCCGACCTCAAAAACTTACGAGCCATGTTCGAAACATCACTTACGGCTGATTTTTTTTAATTACGGGGCATTCTTCTCCGGCTTGCAGAAATGTCGACATGTGTTGTATGCGGGGGGAAACGCATAACCCTTAACGCATTATTTCATGCAGGGGGACGCATTGTTCTTAACACATTGTTTCATGAGGGGGGTGCGCATAGCCCTTAACACATCATTTCGTGCAGAGGGGAAACATAGCCCTTAACACATTGTATCGTGCAGTGGACGCATAGCTCTTAACACATTGTATCGTGCAGGGAGGACGCATAGCCCTCAACATATTGCTTCGTGGATGGGGGACGCATAGCCCTTATCACATTTTTTGGTGCAGAATGGACGTATAGTCCTTAACACATTGTTTTCATTCCTATCAGGGAACGACAACCGGGTTTAGAAAGCGGTAACTGTTTCAGTAGGTGAGATCAGAAACCTCCCCCATCCCCTGTTTGGCAACGCCGTTGCTGGTTTAGACCTATTATAGAAAATTTATCCGACACGAAGATGAACCGAGACGCGATGGGTTCTCCAGGGTTTCGATACAATGTCTGATGGCAGGAGTTTGGACCGGAGAAACATCGCTTGATTGAATAATATTCCTAAACCCCTGCTGATGGTTGCCAGGGATTGGTTACTTTATCGTGTTTAGCGACAAGTTCACATTTATGAGTAATGCAACTATTGAAATTTTGACTTTTGAAGAGTGTCAAGCTGGTGTGTGGATGGGGTTGTGATGATCTTGAAAGTTGTAACGAAGACAATAGAATACACAGCGACGCGTAAGCTCTCGCTAATCCTTTTTTTTTCGTTAATCCATTTGAATCAGGTCCGTTCGTTAGATGGCAGCACCAACCATCCGTTACATAAAAGACATAATCCAACATTTTATCTCATTTGGCAGCTATTTTCTGACTTGATATGTGAACATAAAGCCAACTATTTATTATATAAAAAGTGAACAAATATTAACTGGCTCTTCAATAAATGAAGTTCTACTAACATTATCTTGCTTTAATTTGCTTCTTAACAATGGGGCGATCCAATCCGTTCAATGAACGCCAACTTAAAACATGAGATACGTACAGGTCTCCTCATTGTTAAGATGGTTGCCAGGGTAGAGCTGGCTGAGCCCTACCCCGGCGAGCTCTACGTCAACAAACAGTTTTTCTCTCGGCTCTTGACCTGGGTCGTAGCCGTCCTTTGAATCAGACAGGTTTCCGCTTATCAATTGTATTAGTTCACCAGACTGGAATAAATTGTTTTATTTATTTCTAGATTTTTTCGCTTATAGCCTTTGATAGCCTTTTTTTACCCACGGCTTTTATGGGCTGACCATTTAAACATTTGAAAAAAACAGACAGAATATCTCACTCGGGGTCAGTAAGGTGTGAACCTACAACCTCTGCTCACAAAGAAAGTCTGTTGTGAGGATAACTCGACACACTACCCACGCGCCCATCGACCTTAACGCCGTTCGAGGCAATCGGAATTCAGCAAAAAAAAGGGAGCAGAAACAAGACAGGGACTTGTGATGGATTTATCGAGTCCCTGTCGGTGAATTTAGTTTGATCAGCAGATAAATTGTTTAGTTAGACTTTATGTTGAAGGAAAGGGTCTTTCTAGTGACCTAACAAGCCCTTAGATCCTGGCATCCAAATTTGAGAGATATTTTGGTGTAAACGTCTCGTTCCTACCTTCATGTACAGTCGAATATTCATTAACTTCTAGTGCAGTATCGCACCGTTGAACCCTTACTAGATTGTTTTGAAGGGCAGCCATCGGATGACCAGCGCCCATGTGAACTTGTGAGAGATGAATGCATCGTTGCGCATTGCGATTAGCTAGTCATGCCCGAGAAACGGGACTTTATCATCATAAACTGTCAAATTCTTTGGTTGATCTTCGGGTGAAGAGATCGGTGATTTAAGGGCAGTTAATTATGACGATAAATTCAATGCTAATAATTTATCGAAAATTTGTTTACTCTTCTCTCCAAAGTTTCTCAGCTGGCGTCTTCTTTAAGCACCTCAGATTAGGCAGGACGTGCTGTCGATAACATGTCCAACAGATGTGATGGCCCGGGATACTCATGTACCAATCAATTTTGGTCACGGATAATTTCTAACTTGAATACCAACAAATCCCCTCATTCATGTCAATTATATTAAATCATTTCTTCAAAGGTTTTTCATTATTCATACGTCCGTAATGCGAGATATCAACTCTTGGTCCACATCGGTGGATCAGATGTTGCTAATGTAGTTTATATAATGTACTTAGTAATGTGGTTTTGAATAGTCTCGTAGTCTACTGAATCAAATCCCTTGTTATAAACATGTTTCCCGTTTCCGATAGTTTAATTCTAATCAAATTTTAGGAAAAATAATGTTAAAAACTCAATATAAATTATTCAATAGTGATGGTAGTTGCCACTGAGGCCGGGCAACTAGGGCTGAGATTCACTGCCGCCAAGGCCCAACCCACTGATTTCTCACGCTGCGAGATTGTTGGGTCTCTGGAAAGCAAATGGTAGGGCTGATGCGGCAGAATCTGTTCAATAAAATCCGTGAGAATAAGAAATCTGTTCACAAACCAACTAAACTCGTCCGTCAGTCCAAGAAAAGAGTTTATCGACCCAATCTGAGTCGCTGGGGTTTAATTATACCAAGGGAAAGAACAGCGGAATGAACAAGATTCCGTCGGGTTTAATTGATGATCTCGAAAGACGTGACATATCTCTCGGTTCAGAGTATCACAACAACCTGCTTCTTAACCATTTCGCCAGTAATAAAAAAGATATTGGAATATTTGTCCATCAATCACTCTATTCTACCCTGCTTCATTTTATCGTATAGCTGGTAAATATTATGCCGCCGGCGGTGTTTGTATGCTTATGATTGGTCACATATCTCGCCCATGCATCATAGCCCCAATTTTTCCCGTCAGCAGGAAGCAGTAAATATCCCCTATGACACCATCAGAAAAAATAGGAACAACCGAGCTCTGCCCCTCGCTTTCTTCAACTGCTTCATTGATTACATCCTGAAAATTAGTTTGTTTCTTGAATTATACATTTTTCATTATCATTTTTTTCAGTTATGTCCCCAAATTGGCACACTAATTTATTGCCGCTAAAAAAATAAGAACATCAACGGACTGCAAAAATAATAATAAAACGAAACATGTCATCCGTGCCTTCTAAAACTTTTCAACAATTTAAAAATTCAATGCATTGTTGCTGAGCCTCTAAAATCTGCTGTAAGTTGAGCATACGCCACCTTTTCTCTTGAAAACAGGCTCAGCGCGCCTCTAATTCAATACAAGGTCGTACTCATCATTTCTTACACGTTGCTGGTCTTTAGTTCCCGACGATAAATATAATGTATGGTTTTGAACAAGCTGGTGCGAAAGTACTTACCTTTCATTATTTGTTTTGTCTTATGTGAACCAACAAAATCTGCAAACGAAGGCAGACTGGAGAGGTATAAACTATTGAATTTCATCTTCGTTTCAAAATTAACGTAGAGGTATTTTATTACTATCGAACTGTTTAGATACCTGTTCACAGAAGGATCTAGAAACTCTTATTTATTTGTGTCGTCTACCTGAAAATGCTGAACAGATAATATCAAATTGTGGAAAATCAATATAACTTTCTAGCCTTCTTATGTCCGGTTCGTTTTCCGACGATGGTTACGCGACAGAGTTATGAAAGACAGATCATCATTAAATTTCATTAGAGTAAAGTACAAGTTATCAATTTTGAAGTTCGAATGCAACCAGAAAGTGTAAATAAATAAATTTATTCAGAATTCAAAATTATACCAACACTGCAACGGCAGACTTTTCTCTCATTGCGCGATAATTTGGAAGGCAAGAAAGTTTTCAGGTTAATTTTTTGTTAACATAATTGCCAATATACTTGATATTTCCATGATCAAAGTCCATGTGTCTTTTCCTAGATATTCTACCATACATCTACTGTTTACTTGGCAGGAATGGTCAATCAATATCTCTAACAAATTGTCTCATGACATCCAGATCAACATTTTTGGTACCACCTGCTAGCTGGTTGCACTAGATTAGGCGATGACATGCCTTGTCACACTGTCAGCAAGGCCGTGGTGGGTTGTCAGGTTTGAACATCTAACCTGTCACACGCAAAGAGTGGTATCGCGGATGAGACGCTATCTACTGGGTCACTGGGGTCTAAATATACGTATAATACGATAAAGAAACAAAATAAAACATATCGAATCTGATTCGAGAACAAACATGAGTAATTATTTTTTGCTAAGTAAACTAACGAAATGAAATAATGATTTTTAGAACAGCTTTTACTGCGAATTTATTTTCAACCAAAACAGTGCAATAAAAATATTTTCCAAATTGAATTTAACGTTGAATTCTGTTTTTTTTTTCAAACCAATATTCGCCATTAACTTTTTTTTTTACGTCTGTACCGGAGCTTTGGACAATTATATATGAGCCCGAAATTGTATTTTTTTCTCAGCCGATGTAGCACTGGTGTTTGTGATATTTTTGGTAACTAGATATGTAACTTGTATAATTTCTGGACTCGCCTGAAGTCTCAACCTGCAAATACTATCACTTCTTAAAAAAGTCTACCGAAAATTCCAATTATAATACCTTCTGATAATGAGTGATTTTCCTGGCGCGCTGTCAAACTCCTCAGCTCGGCAGCGACCGCAAATCGGGCTGCCTGGCCAGCCCGGGAAATACTGGGTTACAACGGTTCGACTTCCCAACAGATTAAGAATTTTGTTCTCCAATAACAATATGTATGAGAAATTTGATTGCGTTTTGATTATCCGCGGTCATCAAATATTTAAAACATTCGTATTAGCTATCAGCAATTTTGAAATTGTAACACTGATAAGATTGCGACCGATTCTTCCCACTCCGATACGGGAGGAAAAGGTGCATCTCTACCGATAAAAAAACAGCACAGCTTGCATTGGGGCGAGAAGAAGCCTAAATGGGATATTAATCAGACGCAACCAGGAAAGTCTGACTATCGGCAGGTGAAATAATCAATCAATCGGTGATGAACCAAATATAATCGTCGTATTTTTCTAACATTGGGCCAATGTTGCGCCATAAAGCATGAGACTTGACCACGAAAATAATCAGATCAATTCATAGTTCAATTTGATAACATCATTTACTCCCGCCAGGAGAAGGAACAAATAGCAAGGTGAGACGATAGTCCACTTTCGCGTGCATAATAGAGGGAGAACATAGTGGCGGATAACAGAGAAGTGAGAACACTGTTGCTGTTCAACCTTCCCCCATCTCCTACTGTGGGTATCTTCTACTCTATCTGAGTATGAGTGTTGAGTTTGAGTGATGAGTTTGAGGGCTGAGCAATTGCAACTTCACAAGAAAATGGCCTGGATTAGAAGCTATCCAACAAAATTAATTTGATACTCTGATTGCGGTATTGAAAAAATATATATTTTGGGGCTGGCATTATGCATAGATGGCGAGTTCAATTATGCAGCATAATTTATATTAGATTACGTAATTTTAAATATCATAGTGCGTTATGGAACAACAGCGCTCAACAGAATCGTCATCCTGTTCACAATTATGAAACGATAATAAGGAGCGATTGGTTTATAGTACGACGTTTTTGTCATGTATTAAATATTGGGAATAAAATCTTGATGACAATCACGAATATATAAATCCTCCTAAAAAGCTGTGGCTCATAGAAGCAAAATAAAATATGCGCCTTAGTATATTGACTTTAATGTTTTCACTTGCTTCACTACCAGAAAAGATTCTAAATTTATGGATAAGAAAAATATCAACTGGCTCCATATTCCCCGCACTACCAGCAATGTAAATGTATTCAATCACGAACGTGAATGAACTCAACTTCACTAAAGGGCGGTGAGGGTCGCTGATGTCATATGTTCAACAATACCAGCACGCAGACTGAAACTACAACGGAAGAAATGATGTTGTGCTGTAAGCTGGGAATTGTTGACAACATGCACTCCTTTTCACTTATTGAAACGAATATTAAACCCTCGCAGTAAGAAAATATTTTCTTCTAGGAATTATTCTGTATAAGTTTTCGAATTGCTGATTTCACTTTCATTCATGTCGGTGGCCCGACTGGAGTAATTAACCCCTCAGTGAACGCACTTTTAAGGACCAAGAAACTGTTCTCCATTAACACTTCATCATTATTGTTTGCAGAGAGATTTTCGGAATAAAAATCTACAGCTTAAGAAGAACTTGCACGTTTCAATATGTGCAGGACAATATGGCCCTCTATTTGTGACCAACATATAGGTCGAGGTTAGCGGGCTTCCAATCGCAATTTGAGGGCCTGGTTATGAAATCGTTGTACAGGCAGAATCTGCATTTGTTTGTGCAAACGATATTCTTCGTTCACGAGCTCTGAATAATGACATGGAATACATCAATACATTTTCCACAACGTTATACACATACAATTGCAATATTCTTATTATTGAGGGAAATACTTCCAGGAAATTGTTGGAACAGACCAGCTTTCATACAAGAAGTCAATAGATGGCCTTGTGTTATCCTGCAACCTCTGTTGATCTACATATATTTATTAACATTTCAGTGCGTTCATCGATAAGTGACAGAATACCTTGTTTTTTAAGTGGGCTAATAACAAGACGATGTTGAAGCCGTCTTCAAATTCAAATTCTATTGTTGAAAACAAAGATAGCACTATCAAGAAAATGGCTTCGACGTCGTACAATCCGATTCATTGTATACAGACACGCAAGAGGAGGACGGACGAGGACATCGCGACTCAGGCTTTGGTTTCTTCAATATTTAGACATATTCATGATTGGTTATCGTTCAAAATCGAACAAGGTTTATTATTGCGGATACAACAAATAGTTTAGGAAAACTCTTGAAAGACAAACTGCATCCTTTATACTTTCAACCTCTTTTGTTTTTCCATTTCTATGCGGAAAAAAGAACGCTTTTGGTCTAGAATATATTCGTCAGCATGCAGGGCAACCTGAGACTGCAAAAGGGATTCTTTTGCAGAGGCGGTCTTCTGGGAAAGATCCTCCACGTAGAAGTACCAGAGCAAGGTTTCGGGTGATGCCCGAATCTCCCAGCAGTTCTTGCTGATTGTTTGAGCGTACATTTGTACAAAATTTGGTTCGTTAGTTATATTAGGAACGCAGTAATCAATCACAGTCGTTCGTGGGAATATATTCTGCTCCCACGAAACTGTTTGTGCTACTGCGAATAAATGTTCGGTATTTAGGCCTAGAAAAACGCCGTATTTACAACGATGTTATAGAAGTAGTACAATTTAACAGCGGGGATTAGGGGATTCAAGATTTAAGATTTTCTTCCTACATGAACGAACCGTCGGAATTATTGTTCTCTGTATAACGTCATCGGACACCATACTGATGGACAGTTTTTGAGAACATATATGCGTGAGATAGTTAAGCTAGTGTTCACCAATCCTCCACTGCGTAACAGCAACACATGCATCATTGTGAGTATGTTTTAATCTAGCCGGCAGCGCCGGTTATATCTTCCACACAGTTGATTCATGACTGAATCACAAACGAAAATATTGTGCTCTGAATCAATCTTTAACATATAAATGCTTAATAGATCAGGCCCAAATTCACAGGCAGGTTGAAGTTCGTCCTTGCAAGATGAATCCTACTGAAATATTTCATGCAGTTACTGCGAAGCGAATAATGACAACTCACTGCAGCCTCCATGTCGACAGGATCATCCCATCACTGCAACCGCTCGCTTCAGCCTCGTGCGACGGGAGAATTTGCATCAGTGACCAATTGTTAAAGAGTCCAATCCCTTTAGCTTGTATGAGGAAAACAATACTTAGTTCAGAGTCTGAGGAAAATTTTGTTGTGCAGTATTTTCTGGTAACGTGCAAAATGCACGTTACCAGCGAATGCAACAATTGCGGCAATGCCAATACCCCCCGCCACCTCATAAAATAATGTGCTCTAAATTATAGAGTAGGTTTCACTTGCTTGACGCTTCCTAATAAATTATTTTGTGCTAGGGACATCATTGGAGGGCCGGTGTCCAAAGTTGGAATGAGGTCTTAGACGAGGGAAGTTGGACGTACAAACGAAGAAGGAGGGCGGCGAGGTGAGGTGAATCGAGTGGCTGGAGTGAAGAGGAATGGAATAAGGTTGGATGACTTGCTATCTCGAAATGACTTCTAATAAGTAGGTGATTAGTGGCGTCGTTTTGGCGCCACCATCCCTGGAGGAAGATTGTTAGTGTTTATTTTTGAGTAGACATACAACCTGTTTCTGATATATATAATCATGGCTATATGCACTGCCGAGATGCGACTTAGAACTTTACAATTCACGTTTTTGATTCATTTTTTGATGTTAAATGGAGTGTTTACAAAATAATTTTTTAACACGGTTATAGACGGAATGTCAAAACCTGTACCGCCTACCAAACATATTGGGTGAGCGATAAAATAATATGGGTGACTAAGTTTATTGTGAGCTTCTTTAATCTTTTTTTATCTGAAGAACATGTTGGTATAACTTTTGATACTAGAAGTAATTGATTTTATTGTGGAGGTTGAGCACCGCCTCAAAGGAAATGTTGCACCGAGAACGAGACAATAAACATTTCCTCCCGAGAAATTGCCAAGAGAATTAAACAGAATGCAGCGTTTTACGAGATCTTACTTTTCATGGGCAGGGGAAGGGTGTCTTAAACGATATCAGCAGCGATAATGAAATGCAGTGTAGCCATGAGCCTTCTTCCTCTGTTCTGTCTGAACGGTCTGAAGGGAGAGTTGTTTCACTTATGTGATGGAAAAAAATTGTGAAGCTGCATTTTTGCTTCTTTATCACTGGTACACTTATTATGATGATACCTTCTCGTTACAATAATACCCAATGTAAGATAAATTGTAAAACTAAAACAATATCTTCTGTCTATGTTCAAAATTGCATTCCATCATTCAAAATCACCGTTTGTTGTTGTCTTGGATGATTGAACTTTATCGCAGCGTTTGGTGTTGCTGAATATATTCAGTGTCTTCTACAGTGTCTTCAGTGCCTTCAATATCAGTGAACTGAATGTATAGACGACCACTGAAGCGCCCAGCGTGCCGGCTCACAAACTCTTCCGAGTTTGTGGGTTTTGTAAATTATTGTTATGAAGAGGACGCAAATTATAACAAATAAAAATGATGTAAATTTAAGCAATGAAGATTATGTGATAACAATGAAGTTTATGTGAATGATAACAATTAGGATGAAATAAAAATTATTTAAAACAAGTCTTTAAATAACGTATTTCCGTTTGTGACAAATTGAGTATCGACGACGTGACGAGCGTCTGAAGCCTGTATCATCTTTGTGAATCAACATTCTTTTATTTATCTACCTTCGGACTAATGCTAGTATTGGGTCGTACAGACTCAGTGGTCAGGCCACAAGTTCAGTTGAGTTGGTGTGGGAATTCCCATTGACAAATACTGACTAAAATATCCTTCTCTGTTTGCGTAGCGTGATTAAGACATAGATCGAGAATGTATCCCCACTTCTTCTGATTTTTTTTCACTTAAGGCATTTCTCTCATTATCTACACAAAATCCTGAGAAACATTATTTGCAAAGTATTTGTTCTAGTTGCATGTGATGTAAATGTGCGAACAACAGTTTTAAAATATTTCAGATCAGATCAATTCAAGCCCTAAAAAGGTGTTTGTGTCATATTATAATCCAAAAATTGTTATCAAATCATGACAGTATTTAGTAAATCAATCTAGGAAAATTTATTAGTAATGACCCTTAACAAGTTGGTCATTGAAATGTCTTTTGCTGGATCATAATTTATTACTTTTATTGGATACCTTGTCGTTATTTTTAAAGCTTCCTGCTGATTTGTCACAATTAACTTGTGGAGGACGAGTCAGTAATGATATATTTTGACCTCGTCGTCTATAAATAAGTTTATGAAACAAAATACAGGAGGTGACATAACTGTTCACAAATGGAAACATTTTCGCAGCTCAATAAATTCGCCGTTCGTGAAGATTTGAGTCATCGTCCCTGAAATGAAACTGTCCGCGAGTGTGTATGAATGTATGTACATATGTGCAGACTTATTGCAGAAAACGGTTGTATGCCTATACCTACATAAATGCTAACAACGTCACTGAACGGATATTTTGTGGTGAAAACGTTCACAGCGACCTATTATTTCACTGATGGTAGGTCAGAATAACAACATCATTGATAGCTTAATGAGACACCTGACACTACTTCACCTCATTATCTTCCTTCGCTAATGAAAATTTCGTGAATATGAAGATAATTTCACACAAAAATGCCACTACGAAACAGAGGAAGAAGCCTAAAAAGATTATAAATGACATCGATCCAGAGCTAGCCAAATGGGACCTTTATTTATCTCCGTTGATCCATACTGGATTTCTGTATTTTTACGGGATTCGGTGAAGCTGGGGAATTTTGTAAGCCTCGGAAGAAACCCATGACACTGATGGATTTTGTGACTATTACTAGATGCGAAGACTCCAGTGTGTTTGGTTACGTCTGATGGATTAGATGAGGTCGACGGATTCGGAGAGTATTGGTGGATTTGACGACCCCTGGTGGATTCATCAACTCTCGGTGAATTCGGCGACCCCCAATTGAATCGTTCGAGTATGGTGGATTCTGAGACGTCACGTGCATTCCGTGACGCTTGGTGGATTCTAAGTCAGCCGCTGGATTAGGTGACTCCGTGTAGATTTGGTGACCCCTAATCGATTCGGCGATTCCTGTAGATTATTTGACAACAGCTGGATTCTATGGTTCTTGCTGGATTCAGTAAGCTCTGCTAAATTTTGTGATGTCTGTTTGGAGCGAGGCAGTGCACGATAGGGGTGCAGCCATGTGATGGCTAAAGAGGGTCAACAAACGTTTTGATAGTTGATTTAATTTTACATTTAACCCAGATTTACAACCACTTTGTAAATATTTTATTCTGTTTTTAGTTTGTTAACTGCTTTGAGTCTTGGACAATTTAAGGTTAATCAACTTACAGACGGCCTACGGTGCTGTAAACAACCTTGGATTGGTGCTTTAAAACCAAATACAGCCACATTTCAAATTGTTTAACATCTCATCTTATCAA
Source organism: Gammarus roeselii (assembly GCA_016164225.1). NCBI lineage: Eukaryota > Metazoa > Arthropoda > Malacostraca > Amphipoda > Gammaridae > Gammarus > Gammarus roeselii. The sequence goes on along the minus strand of SDVV010005694.1, from coordinate 867 downwards.
CGGTTCACTTTCCTTTCCACCACGCGTTCTGTCAATTTTCTTTCCATCACGCTTTCTGTTCAAATTCCTTTAAATCACGCTTCCTGTCCAATTTCCTTTCCATCACGCTTTCTGTCCGATTTCATACCCATCACGCTTTCTGTTCAATTTCCTTTCCATCACGCTTTCTGCCCGATTTCATACCCATCACGCTTTCTGTTCAATTTCTTTTCCATCACGCTTTCTGTTCAAATTCCTTTCCATCACGCTTCCTGTCCAATTTCCTTTCCATCACGCTTTCTGTCCGATTTCATACCCATCACGCTTTCTGTTCAATTTATTTTCCATCACGCTTTCTGTCCAATTTCCTTTCAATCACGCTTTGGGTCCAATTTCATTACCCTCTATCTATTCTCATGTTGTCTTGTTATGGTAATATTACCTGTGTAAGAATTCTTGTCGTATTAAACCCAGGTAGAGTGATGTGAATATAATTAGCATAGCCTATATTCTGGGAATAGAATTTGTTGCCACAAATGCAAATCCGCAGCGGACCTTCCCCGACAATCGGAAATCAGTCTTTCGGAAAAAAATAATAGTATCACGAATGCAGCACATTTCATGAAGAGGGGTTCACTTCAGCCACTCCCGTGGGGGGAATTTGAAAACATGAGTGAATGTAAATCTAATAAGAGATAAATGATTATCAGCAAGGAAATTTACTAGGCCTAATTATGAATCGTTTCTCTGCCGGATTTCCGGAGTGTTAAAATGAGGTGGGTTCTAACGGTTGAAGAGCCACTGTATTCGGTGGGATCCTCGTCCTGCATTGCCATGGGTTTCAAAACTAAACATTTTACTGTATCAATGCTCATACCCACACAGTAT
>SDVV010005693.1:0-19013 GCA_016164225.1 Gammarus roeselii | reverse complement strand
ACGTGGAACTTACTTTTAATTTGTGGCGTCTCGTCGATGCGGTTGATATATAGCGCTTCTAGGATCGGTGCTTTATGTCACAGTGTAGCTTTACCTTGGCTGACCCCGTGCACAACGGCTCCATATCCAACTGTGGAGGCATCTACAAATGTGTGTAGGGTCACTTACTTACCAATTTCTCCGTTGCGTTTGGTGGGTTTGTCACCCATCATTAAGAACTCTTTCTTGATCTTCTCCCGTTTTTCTTCAATGGCTTCCGGAAGATCATCATCCCAACTCCCCTTTGACTGCCGAATTTCATTCATTAGGAATTTAGCTTTGATGGTGATGGGTGTCATTATCCCAAGAGGGTCAAACTGTGCAGCTAAACCACGCAAGATGATTCTCTTAGTTGACTTACCTTATTCTAGCTCCTTAGGAGCTACTGCTAAGGTGTCCTGAATTGTGTCCCATCTGACATCTCCCTCACCTTCTCGTGCTGACATCATTTTGAGCTTTGGATCATATGTTGCCCATTCCTTGAGGTTGAGCCGGCTTCACCCAAGATTTTCTTGGATGAACCATAGAATTCCATTAACTTCGTCTTTGCTGATGCATTGATAAACTGAGGGCAGGGCGCTCCAAAGAGGATGACCTTGTAGTGATAGGTGTCTATGGGACTGTCTGGATCCTTGGGATCTTTAGACCATTGAAACCTTGTGAAATCTTTGTCATGCTTATCCAAACCTACGATTTAGGATTTAATGATTCAAAAATTGTTTAGGTATAATGACATGTTGACAAAATAACAGAAATATCAGAATACACAGATGATACGTACCAAGTCTTCGTCAGCGTGAGCTGTTCTGAAGACAACATTTGTTACATACAGGAATTTAATATTGACTTATAACTAAGGTTGGGGAGTAAGAACCAACCGACGTACATTGTTGGAGGACATCATCTACTCTCCACTTTCTAATGTGTCGAGACAGATGAAAGCATTACATTGGACCATTAATTTCAAGAAAAAGTAAACAAAGTTAGTTGGATCACCGACGGTTACTTTATAATGACTAATTGCTGTCTCAACTGACATTTACTAAAACACTTGATAACAGAAAATGTACGACATGAGGTTGCCTATTACATAACTCACACATTGTCTGACGTACGATGGCACCAATTTAAAGCTAACTACATAGTGAGCATGACATATCAACATATGCACACGAAAAGAAAAATCATCGAGTCATAACCGATGAACGGATTTCTACATGAACAAGATAATTGGAAATTTGAGCGTATGAAGCTAGAAAAAATATAAAATGAAAGCATATTTAAAATGAAACTGATGAAACATAAATCGTTGACACGGTAAATTGCATATCAGAAGTAAATTAAAATTCAAGGATTTTTGCACGTACAAGTTCAAGCAGGTATAATTTTAGTTTACGGTTGAAGGTAGCTATACTTCTGCCCGTCCTTATGTCTATGGTAATCGAATTCCAGGTTTTAGCAGCTCTGTATTTTAAAACCCGTGAGGATTGTGTTGACAAGTTTCGGGGAATTTGCAAATCCGCATTGTTGCAAAAATCATACGTAGGATTATTTCAAAGGAAAAAATCTTTATCAATGTAAGTCAAATGATTCAAAGCTCTGTAGACAAACACCGCAGCGAAAAAGTTAATGATGTGACGACTGTGGTAGAATGTTCCATTGACAAACGAGAGGCAACGTGTGGTCACATCTGCTAGCAAGTGATAGTGTTCTGATGACCGCTTTTGACTAAGAACGACAGATCTTAAGTTTGTTTCGTAGGTAGAACATACACGTTTGCACAATACGTCAGAAATGGTGAATTAGGCTATAGTACAAAAGATTTTTAGCATAAGCCAGCGGTTGACCGTTCAATTCGACTTGTGTGTTAGGAAAGGGTATTATCTTTCTGGAAAATATCATGAGCTGTGTATTGTCGACCAATCGCGTCAGCTTGTTGGATGTGAACCAGTTTGAAATGTGAACCAATTGATTATTCATATTAGTAATAGTATCATTGAGGTTTTTCTCGGTCCAATAAACTGTAATATCATCTGCAAAAAGTACAAAGATTAACCTGTCGCTAGTGTTTACAATGTCATTAATATATTTAAGGGAGAGCAAATGCCCAGGGATCGACCCTTGCGATACTTCTATTGTTAACATACTGACAAATGATGATTGTTTATTCCAAGTTACTCCGTGTTTTCAATCAAGAAGATAACTTTTTAACCCGCTCTTATCAACGGAACTAACTCCATGATGCTGTAATTTTGCAACCAAAATCTCACGATTCGCGCAATCGAAAGCTTTGCTAAGATCCATAAAAGTTGCAACGGTGACTTTCCCACTATGAAACCCATCAACAACGTCTCCAGCAGTTGTAATAGCGCATGCTCTGTTCGCGTGAAAGCCTTAAAGCCAAATTGAGTTTGGGTAAGTAGGTTATTTGAGACAAAATGAGTATGTAGTCTAGCATAAAATACTGTTTCATAAACTTTGCTTATGACTGGCAGGACTGATATTGAGCGATAATTTTTTGTGTCTGTTTTGCTTTTATTTCATATATCGGACTAATTTTAGTGATTTTGAGTGCACCAGGAAAAAATCCTTGCATGAGAGACTTATTGATGAGGTGGGTCTAGGGAATTACAATAGTCCCAGATATAGCTTTAATTACATTGGTTGCGAAGTTATCCCAGCCAGTGCTGCAACTTTACCATAATATACACTTTATAATGGATTACGTCAATGCCACTGATAATTAAATTTAATTATCAGTGGCCGAGTGGTTAGCGTATCCGACTGCAGTGTCAGCCTCTGGTGCTGCATGTCGCGAGTTCGAGCCTCGGCAGGGACACGGCGGTCTTGTGGCGGGGAGATTGGGCTCCTCCCCCTCTGTGTCTGCCTAACCTAGCCACCCCCCTAACTAGGGGGAAACGGCTGTATGTCTATACATACATACCATCAGGAATGTCATTTGCTATGTCAGAACATACTACTACTGATCCCAATTTGAATCGCATCAATATTTGAGGTAACACAGGGACCATGGATGGTCCAGGATACAAACAATCATGTAAGCTTTACTGCATCAATTTGTGATTTAGCTGAAAAATCAAATACCACACGCAGGGTTATTGTCGCAGAATCCTTCTTTTCTGAATGATGTGAAAGATAAGGACAAACATCAATCGGTTTCATGTTACTAACCTTTTCGATGAAACCTCTCTGCACCTGCTCTTGCATTGCACCTCATAAAGCTTCAGGAGTTCAGGTTCTGACCTCAAACGCTTGAGATTGCTCACCAGCCTCCCATGTGCCAAACGTTCATTGATAGGCAGCGTAGGATGAGCTGCTTTCCATGGCAATCTGGCTACATATTTACCCTCAGGAAACCTGATACTAATGTTGAACTGCTCAAGGGCTGCCTTACAATCTGGGTGAGCTTCCCCTGGCGATATCCCGATGACGTCTAGTTTCTACAACAGGTAGACATCTCTTTCAGGCTCCTTGTTGACTGCAACCTTGCGAGTAGAGTATATGTCAGCAAAACAGCCCTGGGAATCCTGTCAGCAAATCAGTTCTGGAGATATGGGCTGCAAAACAGCCCTGGGAATCCTGTCAGCAAAACAGTTCTGGAGATATGGGCTGCAAAACAGCCCTGGAGATATGGGGTGCAAAACAGCCCGATATATGGGGTGCAAAACAGCCCTGGATTTATGGGGTGCGAAACAGACCAGGAGATATGGGGTATGAAAACGCTCCCACCGAAAACGCACTGGTGAATATTGTTTGGTTATGATTAAAGATTAATAATGATTTGTGAATAGGAATTGTAAAAGGAAAGTATTATTGTATGAATTAACGTTATAGCTTCTTTTATTGGGATATCCTCACGAAATGTGAGCCTGGTACATATTTTTTTGGCTGTATATGTAAAATTTAATTCTTTTTAATAGTATATAGCATTATTTAGTTGCGCTTATAGCGTTGTGATACCCTTTCATTTAGGTATTTATTGCAAGTCCTTGTCAAGCAATAAGTTGTTTTAATTTAGTGACACATATATCGTTGTGATATGATTTGGGAACAGGTATTGTGAAGGGTAAGCATAATTGAATGATTTAAAGTTTATTTAATTGGCATATCTGCATAAAGTGTTAGCCTGGTACATATTAGAAAGGCTGTATGCGTATGATTTATTTGTCTTCTAATAGGATAATTTTATATCGTGGTATTTAGTATCGCAGGCACCCCTGATATTTCAATGGGCTTGTATTGCTGGATCATTATTTTATTTATGGTATTATTGAACGACGTAGTTACCGTTGTAACAGGATATCCTTGCTCGATCGTTATCTAACTTAGGTATGTTGACCATAATACGTATTAGTGAGATTCGGAATTATGTACGTGGCTTATTAATATAGAGCATAAGCTATAGTATTTGATTAAATCCATCCGCTTTTTCCCATTGTTTGTATATATTTTCAGAGTTTCATCAGAACACAGCGTTAAGAATCAAATAGTAGGGGCAGATACGTTCACGTATTTTCAATCCGTATGTCTGTGGACATGTGGATGATGAAACAAGTTTTAGATAAAATTTATTTATTTATTAGATCGTAGGATTAGTTACATAAATCTATTTCTATTATTTTAGGAGCGGTTGCAGGGGATACGTTCCACGTATTTTTCAATGCGTACGACTATGGAAAATGAAACATGGTCAAGTCTATTTTTCATTTATTTATTACATGGTTACATAGGAACCTTTACATGTAAGGAGCAATCATTTGGAAATGTTACCACTGATCGCTATCGTAGCGGCAGACTTCTATCCATCAATGTCATACAGAGACCTTATCTCGAGTCGCACTCCTCTCGTGACCCTGCCTGATAACCAGATTGCATATCTACATGTCATTTTACGGTAACTTTAATCACTTGCTGCGTTGCTGGTAGGAATATTGTTATAACACATTTGGACGTGCAGTAGGGGACCCCCTCGGAAAAAAGTAGGATACATTTCGGAAAATTGGGTGAGATAAGCTTGCTCGTATAAATTAATATTCGTTCACGATGTTAGGGTTTATTGAATTGGCATATCCGCAAGAAATGATAGTTGGGTACACATCGATTTGGCAGTATGTATAGGATTTCATTCTCTTCATTAGAAAAGGGTATCGTAGTATTTAATCGATTTGACTGTATATAGCGTTTTATTTTGTGTCGAAGTCACCGTTATTATTGTTTAATTTTTTGTATTACATAGTTACATATTAGGGTTATTTGCTTATATGGAACATTTACATCAATCTATTTTCATCATTTTAGGAGCCGTGGCTGAGGTATACGTTCACGTATTCTCAATCTGTATGACTCTGGACAATGAAATATGTTCAATTATATATTTATTTATTTACATAGGAGCATTTACATATAAGGAACATTTACATACTAGGAACATATACAGAATATAACCTGAAGACGTAGACGCACTTTCGTCATTCACCCGACTCCACACACCAAAGACGGCCTCTCCCTGCTTACGTCAATTCCAAGTTAAATCCATTTGTACATCGACATCATCATCACCCAAGGCACATCGCTTCCTGTTTTCAGTGACGGTAGGTTCAATTTCAATGGATTTGTTTTGGGAATGTCTGGATGCCCATTGGCAAGAGTTATTCACGCATCGATATAGTAGCGCATAGTTTCAATCTTACTGAGGTGATTTTGATATTGCGTATAGTTTGAAGCTGGCACGCTTGCGTGCGAATGTTGAGTATGGTCTCAAAGTGTGTGTGTATGTTTTTTGGTTACGGATTTCTCTGTATTTTTCTTGTCTGATTTTGGCTTGTGTCCGATAATTGACACATTTTTCAGCTGATTTGTGTCGTCGGACTAAATCAATAAACTGTAACATATAAGCTGCAAGCAAATGATTTCACTGTAGTAGTCGTTAGCTGTTTCAATTTTCAATAGTCCCAGCTGTCTTTTCTTTGTTTGATTGTACAAGGGATGATCTTATGGGGTAGTTGGAGGAGTCCATGTATTCAACCAGAAGAGCTTCCCGCATTTCCGCCTCAATGTCGGTCACACCTTTGAACTGGAGCAGCAACGAGTCAGTGTCCGAGTAGATGAGCGAGACGTTGACACCGTATATGCGTTTCAGTGCCTCATAAAAAATGCTGTAGTCTTTTGCATAGCTTCTGTTTGGAGCTGACGAGATATATATTTATGTATCTACGATATCTTAGGTAACTGATAATATCTATCGCATTTGCCATGCAAGGCAGGAGGCGTTGTATTGCAAATCATTGCAAGTCATGTCGCATAACTGCAATTCCAATGCTAGCCATTCGAGGTAAATTTTAGGATATTAAAAACAAACATTTATAAGCTATATTTTTATTGATACTATTTCCTGTACACATATATAGTAGGAAATTACATGGGTTTATCATTTATACGAGAACATAACTATTCACTCCGAAAATTCGATGGGAGCAACTGTGCGAAACATGAGTAATGATTTCGACCGCCCTCTCTGGTTTTGTCTCAATCCTCGGAATCAGTGGCACTCTGCGGTTTCTTTATCGATGATTAGTATTATTTTTCACCTGGATGTGTCGGCTCATTATATATGTAGGTGTTGGATTTATCATTTGGGTGGGTTCTAGACTGCTGCCCTTAGTACACATTTTAGATAGACGGATACCTTAGGAAGTAGCGTATGCAACACTTCCGAACCTAACCTTGTAACCAAAACTTTGTTTCTAGTCTTCAGCGAGTTTTTTTTCGACGTTATTTTTTTTAATATAGTTACATGCTTATGACATCGAATCGTTTCAGTTTTTTTCTTACCGTCGCTAATATTCCCATTCAGTATATTCCATCAGATTTTCGAAATATACCTGATTCGTCTAGCACTCAAACGTTTGAGACATGATTCTCTTTCTTCATGTTTCATTTCCAACAATTTTGAAACAAAGTCAGATATACATTTGATTTTATTGTAAAGTTTTACACCTCATATACTTGTTGCCGTTTTATTATCCCATTTGATAATTCAGCTGCCTTCAACTTCATCAGGTTTTTCTTCACATGACATCTCCTCGGTATCACTATCACATGTTTCAATATTACTGGTACTAGTGTCCATTTCGCTTAAAGTATCAAACGTTTTTCCCATACTTTCATTATATCCCGTTTCGTCTGAGGTTTGGGTGTACTCCCCCACACCACCATTTCACCCAATCTTTATACGTTCTTAGCACTGTTTACCACATTAATTTGGAAACTCAGGTCCGGTTTATCTTATTCAATCAATACGCCCTTTTCGTCTATAGAACTTGTATTTTCTCGTCCATTTATAGGATTATCATATTCAAGATAATGCTGACCTTTGAGATGCTGCCAAAATCCGAACGTGGATCTTGATTTGCTCAATTTTATTTCCGCACTGCAAATAACAGCAACTGTATAAGCTATTCTCTCTCTAAGGGTGCTCTCACGCCTCTCCCTCCTAACCCGCGCACTACAACCGATGTCAGAGCCGATCGTCCCCTACACCTCAACTGCATTCTAAGATGTTACTGGTATTACGATTTTCAACATTGTCAAATGTGGCCGGTTCTCTGTAACAAAACTACAAGTAGCTATCTTGTATCAGGTATTATCATTGTATTGTACCACTTTACATCTTGCAGCTTAGAATCGTGTTCTGATTTCATAACACCCCACTTACTGAATTGTAATTCTTTTTTCGTCATCTTCTGATACTCCGCCGGTCATGTTTGGTACAAGGTTGGTGCCCAGAATCATGATATCATTCCTTTATTAAGAAGCAGTTGGGAGCAGCTACAAATTAGTTTAGCTTTGCATTCAACCCAAATCCCGGCAAAGGAAATAACCTTGCGCTAACGCATCCGAAGATACGCGCATCCGACTCTCTTTTGTATTTTTTCTCGTTTTAATTATGTTTTCGAATCGTCGAAATAATCGTCACATCCCGCATCTAATTTCAGCATTGCATTCATATATGCTGGATACAGGAAATCACACTAAATAGAACTCAAGCTAACTGTTCATTTTCCCAACTGTAAATTCTAAAACAATCCAAGATGGTTCAGGCTAAGCTAGAATGTGGTATCTGCCACACCTCGTACGCCCCTCGAACTAATGGATTGCCAAAGTTTTTCTGGCTCTGCCAGGACTTTTCTTAGCAGCCCCTCAAATGGGGAATGCAAGACATTGCGCTGGAAATTTTGTCAAGCGGCAGAGGAAACCAAACAACTGAAAGCACAAATCAGTCACGCCTCCGATGTCCTATGCAAAACAGAGTTAGTCTCATCCAATGACTTATCCATAACAGAGACAGGTAACATGAACACCCGATTGAAAGCTGTTGAATTAAAATTGGAAAACGGGCTGAAACAATTTCACGAATTTAAAGATCTGATAAGCAGTGAACTAGCAGCAGTCAAAGAAACTCTCGAGGCCACCCAAAATCAAGTGAAAAAACTTGAGCCTCAAGAGTTTCTTTGACTGCTGCTGCATTGTCATCCACTCTGTGGCAATGCAACACACGTTCTACCCCAATCTCACTACTTTCGACCCAATACACGTAACCGATTCGATGTATTGCTCGATGAAATGAACTCTCAGAATACAAGGGAAATTATTGTGATTGGTGATTACAATGTCACCTCCTTCAAAATCAAATCAGCGAAAAGGGAGAATTCAACTGAAAATACTCGGCAAAGCTGATTTGAAAATTGACGAGGTCGAAGGCATAATCGCAAAGGAAAGGATACATTCATCTAAGCGAATTATAATAAAAGTCGGCGCCAAAAACGTGTCGCAGACGGAATCGACATGGAAAGGTATGAAGCCATGCTAAACGACATCAAACCTTCACACGCGAACCTCCATGTCCTGCCCCATCCAACCAAAGTAGATACAAGTTAAGCAAGATGATTATACTTGACAATCGCCTAGCAACTTTCTGCAAAGCCCAGAAAATCTCTTTCTCGGATCATTGGGATACGATGATCGACCCAAAGTACTATAACTTTTATGGAATCACCAACACGTATGGACTTGATACCATCGAAAACATCCATGAAAACATCGGCGCTGGACTTGTCAACGTAAATAAGTCAGGAAACGTAAACGATACCAAACCAAAAACTCCGCTAGCAGTGCCCGACGAAACGACACAGCGACCTCCGTCCGTCTCAACACGAGATTCACAAAAAATACAAGTGCCCATCAAAACACCACTACAGGTCCTAGCAAAAAAGTTCCTGTCATCAATCCAGTCCGAGTTAGAGGCAGTAGTCGCAGCTCCGCTAGTACAACCCGTGTAAACGAAAACGAAAGTCTTGGCTGCGTACCAAGACCTCAGAGTAGAAGCAAAATAAGTCAAGCAAATCAAGTCAATGTGACTAACGATACTCTCATTGTTACTACGTAAATGCTAGAAGACTCGGAGACGAAATCAAAGAATTAGGTATCCTTGAATTGAATGAGAGTATCGACATAATAGCAATCACAGAATCGTGGATGAAATTGAGCACCATGCATTATTTAGTCGAATTTACTCATCCCGGTTACTCACTATTTCACAAAGATAGACAAGGCCGATAGGACGAAGGAGTGTTGTTTCTCGTGAAAAACACACTGCAAATATTAGAAGTCCTCATTCCAAACAACAGACACGACATAGTATCAATCCAAGTAGTCGGTAAACATATAAAATGTCAAACCACTCTCGTCTATCGCCCACCCTAAAAGCAAGGTTGCAGATAATATCGATTTTTACAACACCCTTGTCGATATTGTCACAACACAACACAGTATTGTGCTTGGCGACTTCAATATCCTCGACATTGATTGGGAATCAGACGGATGTACTGCCACCGGCCAACGTCTGATTGATTTTGCAGACGATAAGTTCATGACCCAATGATGAAGACACCTACAACAGGGAACAACATTCTTGATCTCCTCGAAGGCATAATCGCAAAGGAAAGCATATATTCATTTAAGCGAATTATAATACAAGTCGAAATCAGACAGCAGAAATGGTGTCAGCAAATATAACCCTCGGACAAGATGTCAATCAATTGCTCGACTATTTCTTGACTGCACTTAAAAAATATCGAACATGAGCATATCCCGCCCAAAAACAGGCGAACAGTACCCTATCAGCCCAAGTACTGGAAAGGAGAATTGCAGCGCCTTCAATCACGAAAGGAAGCAAAGCATTCGAAAGAGCAGAAACATACACTTGACAACGTAGTCAAAAATGAATACAAAATTAGCAGACGAGATCTAAAGAGGGTCCTGAAACGTAAGAAGAAAGATTATGAAAATGAAATTGCGGCCAATGCCAAAACTAATCCAAAACAATTTTTTAGTTATATTCCGAGCAAACAAAATCAAAATCTGTAATAGGTCCTCTCGGGAACGATGTTGGTGAGCTAGAAACGGACGACACCATGATGAGTGCGCTACTAATTGAATACTTTTGCTCTGTATTTACGTTAGAGAATCAGTATATTCCTAATCTCAAGGATATCATAGCGGCAAAACGAATTGAAGCCCTCACCACAGTGAACTTTTTCCCGCCTATATTATTAAATATATAGATAAATCGAAAGTCACCAAATCTCCAGATCCAGAACAAATTCATCCTAGAATTCCAAAAGAGACTAGAAACAAAATCGCCTAAAATTTATCAAACACTTCATCCAATCTCTCACAAATAGCACCTGCCACTCTAAATGGAAAGAGGGCAATGTTACCCCATTTAAAAAATAGACAAAAAGTGTCCCGGCAACTACCGTCCTCTCACCTCAGTCATTGGCAAGTTGATGGAAAGTTTGCTAACGGATAAAATTACAGATCTCTTAGAACTAAACAAATTGATTGACGACTTCCAGCATGGCTTTAGACACAACCGTTCCTGTCCTACAAATCTGCTACTGTTTTTTCAGAAATTTAATAGAAATCCACGACACTAAATCTCCAATCGATGTCATTTACCTTGACTTCAAAAGGCCTTTGATAAAGTCCCCAACAAGCACCTAATTAGTAAATTTCACAGCATCGGTATTCGAGGCGAGCTCAACAACTGGATAAAATACTGGCTCACGAACAGACGTCAGCGAGTCTTACTTAACAGAGCTTCCTCTCCCTGGGGTAATGTTACAAGCGGCGTGCCTTGAGGATCCGTGTTAGGGCCAGTTCTCATTATAATATTCATTAACGATCTCGATAGCAACGTAGACTCAAACATTAGCAAGTTTGCAGTCGATACCAAGATCGGAGGAAAAGTGCAAACTGAACTAGAGTGTCAGCAGATCCAACAAGACTAAAAGTGGCAAATGAAATTTAATGTAGACAAATGCAAAGTTATGCTCATAGGTCCTCATAACCCCAAACAGAATATTCAATGTCTGGAAAGAAACTTATTCCCGTTACGAAAGAGAGAAATTTAGGTGTCATCATTAGTAACGACTTGAAAAGCAGCAAGCAATGTAACGATGCTGCCGAGAAAATCAACAAAATGCTAGGTATGATATCCCGCACTATCTCTTACAAAAACCAACACAGTATGCTCGAGTTATTTGATGCGTTTGTTAGACCGCATCTCGAGTATGCCGTTCAATTCTGGTCTCCATTCCTTAGAAAAGACGTAATTAAACTTGAGAAGGTTCAACGTAGAGCTGCCAAACTCGTCCAATCTCTGCGGAATAGATCGTATGAAGACAGGCTTTGTGAACTCAATCTTTATTCGCTAGAGAAACGTCGAATCAGAGGCGACATGATAGAAGTGGGGAAGATTATGAAGGGTACGGAAAACGTCGACCGAGCGAGCCTTTTCACTCTAGATACAAACGGAGTGACTAGGAACAATGAATACAAAATCGTTGGGAAACGTTTCTAACTCGACATCACGCGCATTTTTTTCACGTATAGAGTTGCCGAAGAATGGAACAAACTTCCAGCGGAGGCTGTAAACAGCAATACAATCGAAACGTTCAAGTGGCGGCTAGATAAGTTCTACTTAAATCACCGATAAATAGCTAAACCGTTCTATTACCTGTCGTTAAAAAAAAATGGCACACGAAACTCTCTCAGACGTTCTACTTCAGAACTAATCCTCTTGCTATCAAAAGGCAACCTAGTTTATGCCAAAGGCCGTTTAGACGTTCTACTCCAGAACTAACCCTCATGCTTTCAAAAGGCAGCCTAGTTTGGCCCAATAGGCCTGTTGTTGTCTCCCTACATTTTAAACACTTTTAAACACATACCCCTCCAAATTATCCTTTCTGGTAAAATATTTTCATATCAAACTTGACGACATCCTTCTACCACAAAAGCAAACCGTTAACTAATTGAGAACAAATCTGATTCCAATTTCAAATATTCTTTAACATGAACATACAGGGTTGATGCCGGCAAATGTCGGCATATGCCAGTATGATGTAGGTGTATACACATATGATGCCGGCATACGTCGGCATATGCCGGTATAATGTACGCGTATACAAGGTTGATGTCGGCATATGCCGGCATATTCCGATATAATGTATAACGTATAAAGGGTTGATGCCGGCATATGGCAGTATAATGTAGGCGTATACGGGCAGGGTATTTACACTGGAATTATTTAGCCCAGAAAGTGTTTACGACGGAAACAATTATACGGATTCATTTTAGCTAGAAACTGTTTTCGATCGAAAGTGTTTACGATGGAAAGATTTTCAATCGAAAACCTGTAGCCTGGAAAGAAGCTTGAACATATTGTTCATTGGCATCAAACGTTTTAACTCAAAAAGGGAGTTGGGGCCAAAGTGTTTAGGATGGAAAGTTGATAGCATCGAATTATTCAGGATAGAAACAATTTACGACGTATTTTTTTCGCTGGTAGTGCTCACGATCGAATCGTCTGTTGTGGGCAACTCGATTCACCCGAATGTATTTCAGGCGGAAAATGTTTTTGGCGGAATATGTTTAGAACGGAAAGTGTTTACGCTGGAAATTATTTCATTTGGGTAAATGGACGATGAACAAAAAAACACTATACTTCTTTCTTGTGAGGTTAGGTTAGGTTAGGTTAGGTTCGTTTGGGTTAGGTTACAGCTAAAAAAAAGCCACCAACGACAACTTCCAGGAAAAATAAATTCCATCGTAGATTTTTCCGTCCTAAACACTTTTCGTTCAAAATCGTTTCTGGGCCAAACTATTCGATCCTATACATAACGGTGTCAGATCATTTGGGGTAGTTTCCAGCTAAGATTTTTTCCATCGTAAAATTTTCGAGGCAGAATTATTCCGGCGTAAACACTTTCGGTCCGAAGAAATTCCGTGCTAAACACTTTCGGTTCTAATTTTTTTTTAAATGCGTCCAAGCGTGTTTAAATTTGATCGTAAACGTTTTCCGTCGTATCAACATTCCATTTTATATTTTTCTATGGTAAGATATTCTCTGTTAATAGCTTTCCAGCCTAAACACATTCTGTTCGAAACTTTCCAGCCTAAACACTTTCGAGGCTGAATGTTTCCGTCGTAAACATGCCACCCGGCGTATACACGGTTGATATTTGCATATGCCGGCATATGCCGAGATAATGTAGGCGTATACTTGGTTGATGCCGGCACAATGTAGACACACACACATTTTGTATGCATATACAGGATCAGTTAACATCTGAGGCATTTTACCTGTTTAGAACAAAGTCCCTTATTTTTTTTTGTTGCAAGGTATATAATGTGGATCAGCTATACGTCATGTTAGATTAAAAGATCTAGTCATCCTAACCTGACAACTAAACCAAGAATTATCAGTCATCGTTCGAGATTTCCTGCTTACGTATGATACTTATTCATCGATTTATGATATATTCATATCTAATCCCTCCACATGGGTTTATTTTACGTAGCTTTGTTTAATATCACACCCAATATAGATACATACACTCATTTCTATGCATGTACAGGAGCGGCTAACATCTGTAACATTTTTACCTCTGATCTGTGTTTTATTCCATTAGAACAACATCCGTTGCTTTTGTTACAAGATATGTAATGTGGATCAGCTTCACGGCAAGTTAGGTTGGAAAAACTAATAATTCTAACCTAACCTAACCTATTCTATCCAAGAATTATGTATTATCGATCGACTTTTCATGCGTACATAAGATTTTTCAGTGTTTTATGATTAATGCATTACAAATTTCTCCACTTGACTCTACATTTGATCTACCCTTACATACGTACATACGCTTGAGCAAACACATTCACATACGTAAACAGCCCTATACACGTACATACATACATACATACATACACAGTTGATGACCATGGCGAGCGATGATAGGCCTAATATTTTGCAGAGAAAGCATGTAGTCGCACTATAATAGCTAGCTGCATGCTGAAATTGGAGTCAGTGTTATGTGGAGAACAAGCGGAGACGGACGGACGATCGTTTTAGAATAAAAAAATGAATGTTCACGTCTCAAAATTTAGTTTACGAGTGTTGGATGGAAAAATCTCCGGAGATGATTTGGCTTGGTTCGAAGATATATTGACTACTGATGGAGATATCAATTATCTACAAATGCGTGGAACAAGAATCACATGAGTGGGAACTACTATTCATATATGGATGAAGAATAAAGAAAGCAGGACTTAGGTAACTGATTTTCATACATTTCAGTCGTATGTAACAGAGTTCAAAGAAAAGAAGAAGGTAAATCCTGAAATTGATATGATCCAAGCAGAAATCCTTCACAAGTGTAATAAAGCTGAGGTAGTGGAAAATAAATTTTACCTAAGAAAAAAATAAAATCTATAGCGTTTGCAGCAATTTCTTTCGAATAAAGATCGTAATTACAATAATTGGAGAAGACACGAAAAATTTAAGTTCATAAGAAGAAGAACTACATTTATGGACTCACGGGTATGGAACAGCCGTCATGATTCGTATCAAAGATATGTGGAGTATATGAAAGATTTTGAGAGAAAACCAAAACACAGTGATGATGGGTATGGTTGGATGTACGAACCATGCTGTTACAAATCAAAACAGCGTGGTAGAGAGTATTGATGTATCCAGCAAGATCTGTAATTAATACTGATAGAACAGCAATAAACCATGTCAAGTCTTAATCAAATGTTTATGTTATCCTAAAACTCAAAGGTCAGGCAATGAATTGCAAACATCGTGTCAGTCGGAGGCGACATCGAATTGTCGTACTCGGTAGAAGAATATATTTCAAGGTGTGAAACGATACCCATAAACCTAACTCTAGGTAAATGGTCTAGATGTGTTGCAGATTGGTAGGATATAAACCAGAGTCCGATCAGATCTTGCTCAGTCAAGTTTGTGATTCTGTTGTGGAAGGATGGGGTTTAGCTTGAGACATCGTTTGTTCGAAGGTAATGGGTAAACGGGGGTCTGTAATCTGTGTAAAAAATAAATAAAATTGAATAAACATAAATCCACGAGTAATGTTTGGCGACATCTGAAACGAGGTCATCGTCAAGAATATGAAAATTATAGGAAAGAAAAGGCAAATCAGACGGGCAAGTCGTCAAAGGATGTAGTGTCAGGAGATATTGAAGTAATTGTGGTAGACCTAGTATGAGACAAAGCTTTCGATTGTGTGAACTGGATACAAATAATAAATACTTGTAACATTCAAACCATGTTAGATTGCTCTGCTAAATAATATGGGTCGAGAGTGACCACCAAGTTGAAAGAATTAGTTGTAAGTTTTATAAAGAACCGTGTGGAGGGGTTCGTATGTATTTATCAATGACTGAAAACCATACATAAGGTTAGGTTAGGTTAAGTTTTGATAGGTGTGAATAACCTGTAAAAGTGATGAAGAATTGTGTCAAATCAAAAATCAAGAATCATATGGAATAGCAAAAACATTCAAACAACGATGTGATTTCCTACGAAAAATTGATGAAATTTGCTTAATAAAAATGTAGAGTCAAGTGTAGATATTTGTTATGTATTAATCCTAAAATACTACAAAAACATATGTAAGCACGAAAAGTCGATCGATAATACAAAATTCTGAAATTGAATGGATTAGGCTAGGTTAGGATGATAAGTTCTTTAAACCTAACATGCCGTGAAGCTGATCCACATTAAATATCTTGTAACAAAAGCATGGGATGTTGTTCTAATGGAAAGAACAAAGATCAGAGGTAAAAATATTACAGATGTTAACCGCTCATGTATATGCATAGAAATGTGCGTATATGTCTACATCGTGAGTGATATTAAAAGCAATTTACGTAAAATAGAGCTATGTGGATGGATTTGATATGAATATATCATAAATCAATGAATATGTATCATAAGTAGGTAGGAAATCTCGAACGATGACACATTATTCTTGGTTGAGTTGGTTAGGTTAGGATTACTAGATACTTTAACCTAACATGACGTAAAGCTGATCCCCATCAAATATCTTGTAACAAAAAAAACAAGGGACTTTGTTCTGAAGAGGTAAAATGTCTCAGATGTTAACCGATCCTGTATATGCATACAAAATGTGTGTGTGTGTGTGTGTGTGTGTGTGTGTGTGTATACATTGTGCCGGCATCAATCATGTATACGGTTACATTATCCCGGTATATGCCAGCATATGCCGGCATCAACCCTGTATACGCCATACACTATATCGGCATACGCCGGCACATGCCGACATCAAACGTGTATACGACTACATTATACCGGCATTTGCCGACATATGCCGGCATCAACCGTGTTTTCGCCAACATCATACCGGCATATGCTAGCGTATGCCGGCATCAACCCTTTTTGTTCATGTTAAAGAACGTATGAAATTTTAATCAGATTCTTTTTCCATTAGGTAACGATCTGCTTTTGTTGTAGAAGGATGTCGCCAAGTTTGATTTGGAAATCTTGTGTTATTTGCAGTGCGGAGATAATTTAGGCAAATCAAGATCCACGTTCAGGTTTTGGCAGCATTACAAAGGTCAGCATTATCTTGAATATGATAATCATAAAAATGGACGAGAACATACAAGCTCTAAGAACTAAAAGGGCGTATCAATAGAATAGAATAAACCGGACCTGAGCTTCCAAAATAATGTGATAGACAGTGCTCAACAGGATGCGAACAGTAAAGAAAGTGCTTGGCCTCTAACATCCAAACGTAGAACGCAGAAAGATTGGGTGAAATTGGAGGGGGGGGAGTATACCCAAACCTTAAACAAAATGGAATTGAATGAAAATATGGAAAAAAATGTTGGATACTATAAGTGAAATGGACACCAGTACCAGTAATATTGAAACATGTGATAGTGATGCCGAGGAGATATCATGTGAAGAAAAACCTGATAAAGTTTCAAATTTGTTGGAATCGAAACATGAAGAGAGAGAATTTTGTCTCAACGTTTGAGTGCTAAGCGATTAGGTATATCTCAGAAATCTGCTGGAATATTCTGATTGGGAATGTTGACGCCAGTAAAAAAAACTGAAGCGATTCGATGTCATAAACATGCAACTATAATAGAAAGAATCGCGTCGAGAAAAAATCACAGAAGAGTAGAAAACAAAGTTTCGGTTACAAGGTTAGGTTTGGAAGTGTTTCATACACTACTTCCAAAGGTATCCGTCTATCTAAAATGTGTACAAGAGGCAGTAGTCTAGAACGCCAACCAGATGAGAAATCCTACACCAATATGATGAGCCGACACCTCCAGGTGAAAAATAATGCTCATCTTCGATGAAGAAACCGCAGAGTGGCACTGATATCGAGGATTAAGAAAGGACCAGAGTGGGCGTTCGAAATCATTCCATATGTTTCGCACAGTTGCTCCCATCGAATTTTCGGAGTGAATAGTTATGTTCTCTTATAAGTGATAAACTCATGTAATTGCCTAATATATATGTGTAAAAAAATAGTTTCAATAAAAATATTGCATATAAATGTTTGTTTGCAATATCCTAAAATTTAAGGCGAAGGGCTAGCATTGAAATTGCAGTGATGCAACATGATTTGCGATGATTTGCAGTACAACGCCTCCTGTCTTACATTACAAATGCGATAGATATTATGCAAATAAAATTGCACTCAGTTACCTAAGATATCGTAGATATATAAATATATTTCTCATCAGCTTCAAGCGAAAGCTAAATCAAAAGTCTACAGCATCTTTTATGAGTCAGCGAAAATCAAATATTATGACGTATCGCTCATCTACTCGGACACCGACTCGTTGCTGCTACAGTTCAAAGATGTGGCCGACATTGAGGCGGAAATGCGAGAAACTCATCTGGCTGAATACATGGACTTCTTCAACTACCCCAAAAAGACATCCCATGTACAGTGGAACAAAGAAAGGACAGCTGGGACTACTGAATAGCAAAACAGCCAACGACTACTGGAGTGAAATCATTTGCTTGCAACCAAAGTGTTACAGGATGTTGCTTGAGTCCGACGCCCCAAATCAGCTGCAAAAGGTGTCAATTACCAGACACATGCCAAAATCAGATATGAACAATACAGAGATATCCATAACCAGGAAACATACACACACACACACACACACACACACACTTTGACACCTTGAACAACATTCGCGTGCAAGCATGCCATCTTCAAACTGTGCGCAATTTTAAAATAACCTCAGTAAGATTGAAACTATGCGCTACTATATCGATGCGTGCACAACTCTTGCCTATGGCTATCTAGACATTCACAAAAAAATCCATTGAATTTGAACCTACCTTCACTAAAAATAGGAAGCGATGTGTCTTGGGTGATGATGATGTCGATGAACAAATGGATTTAACGTGGAATTGACGTAAGCAGGGAGAGGCCGTCTTTGGTGTGTGTAGTCGGGTGAATGATGAAAGTACGTCTACGTCTTCAGGTTATATTCTGTAAATGTTCCTAGTATGTAAATGTTCCTTATATGTAAAT
>SDVV010005692.1:0-19013 GCA_016164225.1 Gammarus roeselii | reverse complement strand
TGGAGGCGGGGATTCGTTTTGTCTGAGCTTTTATCTTGCCTGAATAAATAAATTGTATTAAAAATAAAATAGACCGCGTAGCTGTGAGCATTGTGTTGCGTTGCTGCCGGAGCTGACTTAGTCCGTGTAGCCGTGAACCTTGTACCGGTTTCGACGGTGCTATCTGAGCGCACTGACGTATGGACATATAACTGACGAGGTTCTGAGTTGTTGGAGGCGAGGATTCGTTTCGTTGCATCCTAGTCTTTATCTTACCTAAATTAATAGTTTGTATTTATACAACTGGGCCGCGTACCTGTAAATATTGTGTTGCGTTGCTGTCGGAGCTGTTATTGCCCGTGTGGCCGCTGATCTTGTTCTAATCTCGAAGATGCTACCTCTACGCACTAGGGTGCGTACGTATCAAACGTAATGTTCTAGGGGATTGGAAGCGGAGGTCCGTTTCGAGAAAGCGTTTTTTCTTTTGCGCACTAGCGTGCGTCTGACACTGCTAAAATTTTCACATTTTTTCTAACGTTGAAAGCGTTGTTTCGTTTATTCCTCGCGCACTCAGGCGTGCGAGCCTACTGGAATCAATAATCATCGAGCCCTACGGGGGAGCCTATTATGACTCACGTTGAGGCTCTGGTGGAAATGAGGCTCAAATCAAATCAAATCGAGGAAGGAGCCAGATTGGGGTGGAACCGTCTGATTGTGGTAAATGGAGGGGAGGTGGGGCGAGTCGGGTTATGACAATAGAACTGTAGGTCGATTTATTCTCGTCGTAAGGCAAGGTTAGGCTCACCGGTCTCACAAAGAAGACTGACAATAGGGAAGGAGTGGAAAGCTCCAGTACAAACGCCAAGGGCGGCATCGTGAACTGGTTCCAGTGTTTTGAGAATATTTGGTTTTGCAGAGCCGTAGACAACCCTTCCATAGTCCAGTTTAGACCGTATAATAGCGCATAAAGGCATAATGATGTTGTTCTGGCTGCACCCCCAGCTGAAGTGCGATGCAATCCGAAGAATGATAAATCGCTGTAAGCAGTCTATTTCCAGTTGCACGTGGTATTTCCAGGTTAGTTTCTGGTCAAATATTAGTCCTAGGCAGCGAACTGTTGGGAGGAAAGGAATCATTTCTCCGTAGAGTCTGAGGTTTGGCTTCGTGTAGGTGCGGGGCCGATGGATATGAAGTGCACATGTTTTGCCTTTAGATACTGTAAAGCCTCGAGATTCTGTCCAAGCAACCACCTTAGTAGTTGCACTCTATAGTTAATTTTTGGAGTTGGAGACAACTGGCGCCGATGTGTACATTAAAAAGTTGTCAACGTACAGAGACCCATTCACAGAGGGGGTACCAACCCCGTGATCCCATTAGATTAGATTACAGATACCCACACTAGGCCAAAATCCCCCAGCAAGGCTCACCTCACACTCATACACTCACACTCGCTACCTTAGCTCTTCTGCGCAAAATGGTCCGGCCGGGGACCCCGCAACACACCCTCCGGGTCATGAGTGCGGTTCGAGGTCAGTGTCGGCAGCAGGGCCCGACAGCGTGACTGGTTTACCCCTGCCGCGTCATGATGACGCCCCCCTTCTCCTCCGCCCACGACCATTCCGTCTCTCAACGATATGTCTAGGGCGGGAGAGCACATCAGGGCAGCGTCAATACTCATCCGTTCACCATCATTCTCCACTAACGCCTATCCAGTGCACGCTCTCTCGCTGCCTCCACACTCATGTCTCTCCTTCCTAACGCCTGCATCACACCATCCATCCACCCAAACTTCGGTCTCCCTCTAGGCCTATGCCCACTCACCTCTAACTTCAACACCTTTTTCACCAATCTCCCTTCATTCATCCTCACCATGTGCCCGAACCATCTCAGAACACGCGAATCAATTCTGTCCTCTAACTTCTTCACCATCCCCTTTCTGATGCAAACCACGTCGTTACTGAACCTGTCTCTCAGTGACGCTCCAGCCATGCTCTTTAAAACATTTCATCTCGAAAACATTCAACTTTCTTCTCTATCCTGCTCTCACCTTGAAGTCTCAGCTCCGTACTGCACAGTTGACACAACGACTCTTTGCTTCCATCCCCAACATCCTGCAGCTCATTACGCAATTCAGTGCTCCCAACACTTTACACCCCTCCTTCCCTCGCGACTTCTCCTTAGTTTCCACTAATTCAGTCTTCTCCACATGGGAGCCCAGATACTTGAAACACTGAACGTCTTCCAACAACTTTCCATTTAGGAGGACACTAATTCTGCTTGCATCGACAGTCCTCGAGCATCTCATCACTTTACTTTTACTCACGTTAACTCGACGCTTCCTCCTCTCACACACTACCGAACTCAGACACAAGCCTACATAGCTTCTCCTCTGAATCCGCAACAAGGGCCGTATCATCCGCAAATAGCAACTGGCTCAGCTGCCAACTCCACCCATTCGCTTCCAACAGCTCAAAGCCACGCATAGCACACTCGCGTTTACCTCCCTGAACATTCCATCAATATAGATATTGAACAGCCAGGAAGACATCACGCAGCCTTGTCTCAGTTCCACTTTCACTGAGAACCAATCACTCGACTCGCTCCTTGGTAGAAAAGTCATTATGAAAAGTGCGCATCGAGACTAAAGTCTCTCGTCGCCCGACCCCGTGATCTATCTGTTATCGGAGGATCGCTCTCTCCGTCTCCTCCTCTGAGCAATCTCGATGTCCGGTAGGGTGTCCGTTTACTTTGCAGTAAAAACAGTGCGGTTCTTCGGACCGGCACGGCTGGGGATCTTCCCGTTTGTCATGGTCGTCTTGGGAGCAGTATGAGCATATTTGCTTACCATTACAGTTTCCGCTCGTGTGTCCGTCCTTCTTGCATTTGTAACATTGCAACGGACGTCTCTCAAATGGTGTAACCTTGGTTTTGGTGGCGCAGAAGGGAATGTCAAGGTATTTAGGTGGAGTAGGATAGTTGAATTTTAGTGTTTGGGCTGTGGTGGTCTCTCTTCTTGGTATGATCTTCGGTGCGATTCTTGCTTCGACAACGCAGTCTTCGTATTGAACGAGTCCAGCGATGTACTCCTCGATTTCCTTCTTCGGGATATCTTCAACGTAGATCAAACCTGAACTTGTAGAGAAAGTCGGGTGTGGCACTATTTTGCATGGCTTTTCACGAAGTCTAGTTTTGTAGAGAATTGTGCCACTTTGAAGTTTTGTGTCTACTCTGATGGCAAAGCCTTCGTTGCCTCTGGTGGTCATGCTCAGGACTGGGCGGCCAGTGAAAGAGCCTAGCTCTTTTCGCAGAGTGTATGGACAAATATCCGGTCTGTCTTTGGCGTCGAACGTGATCTTCAGGTGTTAGGGAAAAATATGACTATTGTTTAACAAGCTGTGTTCATTAAATGGCGTGTATTGCTTCCTCCTTGCAGCTCTCGGAGCTCGGTTGGAGTTTTTGTGGGGTGGAGAGTTGTCGAAGTTGTCGTCGGACGTAGAGGTGGAGGTACTTGCGTCAGTTGCGGGTTCTTCAGTTTGTTGGTTCTGTACGAGTTCCTCTTACGGTGGAAGCAGTGTTGAGTGTCATGAATGAGTCCGTTGTCTTTCAGATAATCGACGAGATGATTTCGTATCGATCGCTCGATGGTTTTGCACACGATCGAGGTCAAGCTAATCGGTCGATAGTTGCTGAGCGATTGTCGGTCACCTTTCTTGAAGATTGCAGAGACATTGGCAACTCTCCAGTCTTCGGGGACCTCGCCACTCGTCATCGTTAAGGGGAAGATGTGGGTTAGGGAACCCGCCAAATGTTCTCGAGCTTCCTTGAAAACTCTTGGGTGGTGTCTATCGGGACCGATCGATTTGTAAATGTCCAGACCTTCAAGTTGTTTGACAACTTCCTCTCTTGTGAACGTAATGTCGTTGATGCTGACTTCCCCTGCGTAAACAGTATCTCGTTCGTAGCCGGGGCCCTCAACTGTGAACACTGAACAGAAGAAGCTATTCAGGACACTGGCCATGTCCTGAGGTGACTTTCTGAGGACGCCATCTTCATCCATTAGCGGGTCAACTGAGTCCCTAGCAATTCTACGCTCGTTGACGTAGCGATAGAAATCTTGTGAGTTCTCTTTGGCGTTATCCGCATTGTGCGCTTAGAAGATCGGACGAGTCAAGTGACTGTCCTACACGCCAGGCGATGCAGTTCTGCCATCTCTGCGATGTTGTCCCTCATTCGTTTCGCATTTAGTTGATCGTGACGATTCAAGGCTTATGCAACTTCGACGTTCCACTAAGGTGGCCTGATCCTTTGAGCGGGATCAATTGTCTTCAAGGGTATACATCGGTCACTAGCCTCGCGAACTCTCTCATTGAGGATGCGTCAGCAAGTGTCCACGGTACCTTCTCTGAGTTGTTTGATTGAATTAAGCGCACTGAGTTGTTCTCTCATCCCCTGGAAGTCTGCTCGCGCAAAATTGGGGCGGCGTATAGCTCCCTGGGGGGCTGGACAGGGCACTTTGATAGGGAACTCCACCGCGTTTTGGGCATCACCTCCTAGTTTGTTGCCGACCAAGCGCTCCTCAGTTGACATGACTTGGTCCAGTATGTTGTTCCCCCTGGTTGGTTCACGAACATACTGGGCCATGCCATTATCGGCGATGAACTCTGTTGGTTCATTGCCTGGGGCCTGTGAAGTTGAGCTCACCCAGTCAAATATAAGGGAGATTGAAGACACCGAAGATGATAGTCTCGTGATTATTTCAGACTATTTCTTATAGCTTCTCAGAGAGCTGGTCGTCTTGTTCCGCGAGGGTGTGGCTGTTGGGGTACACCAATGCCAGCAGCTTCAATGTCGCATGGGCCACTTTGATTTCTGCGTTGAGTATTTCACGAGAAACTTTGGCGAACGTTGCTTTAAGAAATGGATGCAGTATCTCCTTTATGCACAGCACGGACCCGCCCCCTCGTTTTTTAGGGGTGGGTTTGTCCACGCTGATCATCTCTGCTGCCAAGTTTTCACTCCGGAGATCGACCCATGTTTCGTTTATCTCATTGACATCAGACGGGTACAGGGTCGCCAGTCGCCTCAGTTCGTCGAACTTAGGGGCATATGACTGCGCGTTACAGAAGAAGACCTTTAGACGGTGCGTTTCTCTGTCTTCGACATCTTCATCATTGGGGGGTATCGACCTGGCGGCTGTGAACCAGGATCTTGACCATCCCTAGATCTATCTTCTTGTGAGCCCTGGAACGCATCTAACGTGCCCGCAGCTTCTTTTTCTTGGAGCGACTGATCTGTCATCACTCCCGTCCGAAAATCTGCTGCGGGCACGGGGCCCTCTAGGTAGGGTTTCCTGCGACCAAAACTGGACCGTTTAAAATACGCTGGACCCCTAACTTTTGGGCATAGTATTTCTTAGCGCTTAGATGGAGCAGTCGGAGAAGTTGGGCATTTCCTACATCATTCAGGGGTAGGCCGTCTCTTAGGAATAGATCGGTAGTAGTGTAAAGGGTCCTGGAACGGCCATCGAGGCAGTTTTATCGGCTGGCGTACGGACGGGCGACCATGTTGGCCTGAGTCAGTGGCGCGAAGGTATTTCGCGAACGGAACTGGTTTTGGCGCGTGAGTCTGCTAACGGGCAAGGGGGGGGGGCGGAAAGGGCGAACAGATGGTCAGTTTATGTATGTTAATAGTTTGTTAATGTGTTATTTAATTAGAACGTTCACATATAGGTATTTGCATTTCAATGCTGGGCATACTGTATTGCAATTCCATTTCATGTCATGTTGCATGTACGCATTTTCAATGCTAGTCCTCTGGATGTATAGGGGTATTGATAACATTCATTTATAAGATAATCGGTTACATGATATTTTACGTGCAGCATTGAAGGTTAGGAAATCTCCACACAGATTCTTCTTGCACGAATGTTGATGTCCGGACACGTTCACGATGATTTTTTCAGCCCTGGTAGCATTTTTACATCGTTCGCTGTTGATCAATTTACACGTGGCATAGATTCAATTAGTTTATTGTTATTTTTCTGCGTTTGTATATCAGTACCCTTACGCGCTGTTTTAGTTACTCCTGCAGTAACTTGTTTTGTTTTTTATGTTGTGAGCTACCCGATGAAGGAAAATGGATACAAAATTAACAGGTGACTGAAACATTCTTTCAAAAGAAGAAAGAACCCAAGAGTTTTAGTATGTCTCTTTCAGTTTTGTATGTTCTCTGTAGAATTTTGATCTTCAATGCAAT
This sequence comes from Gammarus roeselii, assembly GCA_016164225.1. Classification (NCBI taxonomy): domain Eukaryota; kingdom Metazoa; phylum Arthropoda; class Malacostraca; order Amphipoda; family Gammaridae; genus Gammarus; species Gammarus roeselii. The sequence goes on along the minus strand of SDVV010005692.1, from coordinate 12,779 downwards.
CTGATGGTTATTTTATACAATATTGGAATATTAGGATATATTACGTTTGCATCTGCAATGCAGAACATTATCTCACGTATAATTTAGTTACATGTTGTATATGTTCAGTGTTATACAATGTTTGACGTGGATATTATAGATATAGAAGATTTTATTTCGTACAGACTTGGTCTCGTTGATACTTTATTGTATATTAAGTGTAGGAACATACTTCAATGTTATGGAGGAGTTAGAATATCCCTTGGCAAAGGCTCGTTGTGTTTGTTTATTTGTATAAGTAGACCGATTTACTATGATGATTACCCTAGTGTATTACAATTTTTTAATATCAGGTAGGGCCGAATAGAGAATCTTATTTGGCTATTTCTATAGTTATTGTTGTAGGATTTTTTCCACGTTAATCATATGAATGTATGTTTGAGAGGTGTAAATCCGTACTGCATCTTTGTGGAATTTTGTCATTGATTCCTAGCAAGCCTGTTGTTTAACGTTTTAGAAGACAATTTACTGGATGGATGGGCCCTGGTGTAGTGGCGGCTTACATTCTTCGGTGGTCATTTGGAGTTTGTCCAAGTTCAATGTGATTATGTAAGTGCTTGTGGATATCGGTCTTATCTTCCATGTGTTTGTTAGAGAGGTTATTCGACAAGCTGCTGATCGTTTTCGTGATTTACTTAGGTCGTCAGTGAACCGAATCTCGGCTTTTTATGGCCTCACACTTTTTGAGACTCATGTCAAGCCCATTCTTGACCACTGTACTTGTGTATAGATTCATGCTTATTCCCAGGATGGGACTTTGCTCGACATTGTTCAGAGATGATGGACTAAACAGATGCATGGTATGTCTGAGGTATTGTACCGTGACTGGGTGTTACCTCTAAATTTGTTATAAATCAGTGGTAGATTGCTGAGGAGTCACCTAGTAAAGCATTGTAATATTATATATAATTTATTATGCATGTTATGCATGAACTTAGTGTTAAATGTCAAATATTTTTGGGATGACTGTTATGCTGTTATGTTATTAGTATACGATCTTGGTCATGAACCAGACCACGTGGGATATTGGAGTAGGATTTATCATCTGGGTGTATTAGAATACACCGTATATAATAGTTAATCATTGTCGGTTAGGGTAGAATAAAAAATCTTTTTAGCTATTTTATAAATGTTTTTGCATGTTTTGATTGGTTATCATAGAAATATATCTTTATTTGATGTACATTTGCCTAATTTCATGGAATGTTGGGTATAAAATACGCTTAATTGAATGAAATGATCCACTGGATTTGGGTCCGGTTCCATGTCGTCTTGGAGAGCTAATCTACCGGATTTGTGTAGAGTGTTGGTGGTAAAATTCTTAGAAAATTTAATGTACATCTCAATCATGTTATCCGCTTGCATGTCTTTGCTAGATGCTTATTATTGTATGTCCTACTTTTATAAATGTTTGTGTTCCGTTTGCAGTTTATACCCTTGAAAGTTATTCATTATTTCACGCTTTGTTGTGAGATAGTGTTCCAATTCAGAATATCTGACTTATTTGAGCATTCACTAGATCCACTGTTGCATTTTTCACTATAGGTTTGTCATGTAGAGAGGCCGTAAACCTAACCCATCCTAACCTATCTTAACCTATTTTTTTCAACGTTTTCATACCTATGTTAGGTATTTCTTGATTGATTTGAGCTTTATTCATATCAAATCTATCCACTTGACTGTGTAGTTTTACCAATCTTTACCAGTTTAGGTGCCTATAAATATATTTATAAATATTTTTTTCACTGCCTGCTACAAATCCAACAATATCGATTAATTTCTAGTAATGTTAGGTGATCGCTGGTTAGTAGACTGTAGAGTTCAAAACGTTTCTGTGAGCTTACCGCATATGTCAGCAAGTGTTACGAGTGTTGAAGCGTTAGCATGTTTCATGTATGGTTTTACTGTTAGAATAAGGTTTTTTGTTGTAATGTTGGATGTGTTGCTCCTACCATTTTCGTCTGTTCTAACAAATATTGAATAAATCAACTCAACAATATCTAGGATATAAACCATGTCTAAGGTACATAATTAGCGAAATATATATCAATGTACAACTACAGTTATCAAATATCAATGAATGCAAAAAGGGTTGCCACACACAACCAGATGCATTAAAACCTAACCTATTCTAACCAATAGTTATGGACTCCCATTCAAGTTCGATGTAATGTATTATATTTTGTCGTTATTTATATGCGATGCACATATCAAACCCCTCCACATGACTTTTTAAGTAGCTTTTTTTTAATATCACACACAATGTAGACACTTACAAACATTTATATGCATATACATGGGGCGATATGTGATTTTTCCATTAGAAAAACATCCCTACTTCAGTTACAAGATATTTAATGTAGATCAGCTTCAGGGCATGCTCCTAACTTGTTGTATCCAAGAAATATGTATTATCGATCAACTTTTCATGCTTACATATAATTTTCAGTGTTTAGGATTAATGCATAACAAATATCTCTACTTGAATCTTCATTTTGATCTATCCTTGGCAGTTTTGATACACGCCACACATTACTAGCGGATTTATGTTTATTCAATTTTATATCTTTTTTGCACAGTTTACAGACCCCCGTTACCCAGTTACTTTCAAACAAACAACGTCTCAAGCTATACCCCATCGTTCCACAACAGAATCACAATCTTAACTGAGCAAGATCTGATCGGACTCTGATTTATATCCTACCAATCTATTACACATCTAGAACATTAACCCTCAAGATAGGTTTATGGCAGTGTTTAATTTTGTCATGAGCGACATTTTTGCTTCGTTCCATACCGTGAAGACATGTTCTTCTACTGATTCCGACAATTCGATGTTACCTCAGACTGACACGATGTATGCAATTCATTGCTTAAACTTTGAGTTTGGGATTATGTAAACATCTATTACAGATTTACATCATTTATTACTATTTATTAGTAGTAATTACAGATGTTGCTGGCATCTATACTCAGTTCATCAACACTATTAACCGAAACACCCCCCCTTCCCATCAATTTCTGCAAAATCGTACCTTCAGGGTTAAGGTCGGCGACACTCAGTCGCCATGGTATCTACAAGAAATGGGCGCCCCTAAGGGAAGCGTCCTCAGCGTCATCCTATTTATCCTTAAAATAGACCAGACCAGTCAGCCGACATTCTTCCGCCTTCTAAAACTAAAAGCATGCACTTTACGCTTGTACTAGGCTTACATCTGAAACCAGACCTAACTCTGCATAATACACTTATAGTATACGAAGAATCTAAAGTTCCTGGACCTCAAGTGGGACTCTTAACTCACACGGCGACCTCACATTGCAGCCCAGGTGACGCGCTGCAAATGGCAACAGGACCTTTTCTCACGGTAACATCGCTGAAATTTGGTGCCGACATGGACACCGGTATGATGTTGTTTAGAGCAATAATACGCTCGCGTATTGACTATGGAACAGTTGTTTAAGGATCAGCCGCCAAAACCACTGTCGATCATTGTCAACAATGCTTTGCGTATCACAATCGGCGCGTTTCGTTCCACTCCCATCGAATCCCTCAACGTGCTAACTAGCGAGCATCCCCTACCGCTCCGACGAGACAAACTCTCGCTACAACACTATTACAAGACTGGAAGCCTTATCAACAATCCAGCACTCGGCGACGTCACCAACATCTCTGATAAGTGCCTCTTCGCAGCAAAACATAATATATGCCCACCGTTTTCACTTGGCGTGGACAACTTACTAACCATTCACAACATCAATCAAAGGGCTATCAAGCCTTCATTCTCCTATCGCTGACTGCTCCAAAACGGCGGACGGAGTGGGAGCTGCCGCCGTGTGCGGAGAAATTGCACGCTCAGCAACCTTACCGCAAGATGCCTCTGTATTCTCGGTAGAGCTGCACGCACTCGAATTAGCCATATCCATTATAGGCCGCCGTGGCCGAGTAGTTAGCGTGTCTAACTGTAGTGTCAGCCTCTGGTGCTGCGTGTCGCGAGTTCGAGCCTCGGCATAAACACGGCGGTAATGTGGCGGGGAGATTGGGCGGCTCCCCTTTCTGTGTCAGCCTACCTTAGCCACCCTCCTAACTAGGGGGAAACGGCTGTATGTCTATACATACATACATGCATACATACATACATACATTACAAAAACTGACCGCCTCCCTAAATTATCGCATTTAAAGACAGTTTGGCTGAAAAACCTGCACTATGAACATCCTGTTCTTTGTAAGTTCCAGCACAATTTATTCACGATGTTCGAGACTGGTCAGGTTGTTGGATTCTGCTGTATCCCTGGATACACGGGAATAAGAGGAAATGAGCTTGCAGATTCCCGCGCTGAACAGGCATGACCAGTCATGAAAAATTTATTTTCATATATTAACGAGACTGATTCCTAATCATCAACTCTTGTCAAACATCTCGATGGAACGACGAGTGGCAACAGAGTGGACAAAAAATGCTTGCGATCAGACCATCCGTCGTAGAGTGGGACACCAAGCTTACCAGTAGAAGAGACCAAGTGTTCATTGACCGTCTGTGCGCGGGACATATGTGGATAACCCACATTCACCTAATGAACGTTGGCATGGGACCGGACGCACCACCATGCCCTTGTTGCCACCAAGTGCCAATCTGTGCGAAACACTTGGTTATGGATTGTTATGTACTCGCAACAGTCCAACGAGCCTTCTTGAATCCCTCGTGCACCCTACAACGCCTGCTCACAAAAATAATTTACAAAAAACAAAACTAATCTTTCTGAAAACATACCGGACTCTATGAATCTGTTTGAATCCTCTCTGTTTATGAACGCACTACCCTGCTGAAGATTGAATTTAAACTCGTGCACGGAACTGACTGAACTTCGTGCCCTACGGAGGAGCGTGCATTAACTTTGCGTTGAGACTCCGGGGGATCACAGAAGCAACTACTACTACCATGTCAGACGCAAGCGTTTTAGTCTTCGTATGTCACGGCTCTAAAACCCAACACTGCAACATTTTGCTTTTGTGCAAATGACTATAGCTATATCGATAGCATCCTGAGCACATACCGATACAAGGCTGAATCCCTGAGAAAGAGGGTGACTTACTGCAAAATGCACCCCACACTGTACTCATGCACTTTCACCTAGGCCAAAACTTGGCCCTATAGCGCAAAAGAGATTCCGCAATACGCACTCTGAGACAGGAGTGAGGTCCGATCTCGGTGTCCGCTGCGGGTTCCCACAGCTTTCACTGGGTTACCCGTGCTGCGTCATTATTACCGAGCACTCCCCTATCCACGTCTATCCCGTTTCTCAACGAGACGTCGTGGGTAGGATACCGCGTCTGTGCAACGTCACAAAACATCCATTCGCAACCATGCTCTACTTACGCTCCTCCAATGCATGCTCTCATGCTCCCTCCACACTGATGTCTACCCTTCCTAAAGCCTGTTTTGCGCCTTCCTTCCGCCTAAACTTCGGTCTTCCACAAGGCCTAAGCGCAGTTACCTTCACTGGAGAAGGGTGTTGGGGTCATGGTAATAATTTGTGTTGACTGTACGCGAGTGTCGTCTGATGAGGTAAACTTAGTTGTAGATTTAACTGCTTTGGCGTAATTTAAATTACGGCAGTTTGGGTTTTCGTCGTAAAAGATTTGGATGGCTTGTTTCCGTGTGAGTCTGCGGTCATTTTGTATGATTGTCATTGCTTTCTGGTCCATCTGCTTTGGGCAGTCGCGGTCACTTGCCTCATAGAGGCCTGAGCAGTGGTAGCAGTTAGGCTGGTGGGCTGTGCAGTCCTTTCGGTCATGCTCGCCGGCGCACCTCTTACAGCGTTGGGATATGTATGGCTGGCAGTATTTGATGACGTGACCGTATTTCAGGCATTTTTTGCATATTGCAGGCCATGCCGCCACTGAATAAGTTTTTGTTTTTCTCTGTTTGCCCGGGACTACTAGGAATTTCGGTGTGTCACGTCCTGGGAACGTGATTTGATATGCGGTTGTGTGGATGTTTCGTGGTTTGATCCATTTTGCTAGGGAAAAGTTGGTGAACACGTAATCCTTGGCTAAACCCGCTGCAAAAGCGCTTAGGTCAGTTTTAGGAGTGTACTTAGAAGTGTATATATTTCGTCTTGTAACGTTGAAGAACTGATGTATTTCGACAGTTACTTTGTGTTTGTCTATTTAATTAATTCTTTTTATAGCGTTGCTTAGCTCAATATTCACGACGTGGGCCAGATACTTTTTTTCCTGTCGGTATCGTTTTGCCTCCCAGTTGTTTGGTGAGCGAGTTCATTAAGGTCAATGAGTTTATTGAGGGAGCAACTTTGTTCGCACCGCTATCTACAAGCGTTATGAGGAAGTGGGGTAGGGAATGATGCTGATCTTCTCTCCTGGGTAAGAGGATCAGCCTGGGGGGAGCGAATTGCGGCCGCAGCCTCTCGTCGCCCGATTTTGTGCTCTGTTTGGTATTGCAAGATCTCCCTCTCAGTCTTGTCCTGATGGCAGTCATCGTGTCCCGAAGGGTGGCCGTTTACTTAGCAGTAAAAGCATTGAGATTCTTCTTACGGGCACGACAAGGGGTCGTCCCGTTTATCGTGGTCATCTTGGGAGCAGTGTGAGCATTTTTGCTTACCGTGACAATCTCAGCTCGCGTGTCCGTATTTCTGGCATTCATAGCATCGCATCGGACGTCTTTCGAAGGGTTTAACCTTGGTTTTGGCGTCAAAGAAAAGAATGTCTATGTAGTTAGGTGGGGTAAGGCCATTGAATTTTAGCAGAAGGGCCGTGGTGATGTTTCTTTTTGGTTTGATTTTTGGTGCGATTTTCGCATTAACTATACATTCCTCGTATGAACGAGTTCGGTGATGAACTCGTCGGCTTCATCACTCGGAAGACCCTCAATGTAAATCAGACCTGAACTCATAGGAAAAGTTGGGTGTGGTATGATTTTGCAAGGCTTTTTGCATATTCTGTTTTTGGAGAGTAGAATTTCACGGTGAAGTTTTCTGTCTACTTTAATGGTGAAACTATTGTCACCGCTGGCGGTGATGCTGAGAATTGGACGGCCAGTCATGGAGCCCAGTTCTTCTCGTAGTTTATATGGGCAAAAATCCGGTCTGTCATTGACATCGAATGTCATTTGCAAGTATTCGGGGAATTAAGAGCCGTTGTTGAATAGGTTGTGATCATCAAATTGAGTGTATTGATTCCTCTTTACGTTCTTTGGTGTTCGGGCGTTATGAGTTGCAACTGGGAGGAGAGCGATGTTATCAGAGAGGTCAGAGGCGGAAGCACACGAACTGGTTACGGGTTCCCTGACTTCTATCCTCTTCATCAGCTCATTCAGTCTGATATTCATGGTTGCACAAAGGTTCTCGAGTTAAGTGAGGCGTTCACCGACTTCACTGGCGGGTGCCGAGCAGTCCTCAGTCTCCAGCTCGTGAAGGCCCATCCTTTGGCTTATCTTGCTTAGGGTATTCTGCATTCCGATTATATTCGCGCCCAGCTCCGAGAAGCGTTCATTTGTGTCGTCGACTACGACCTGAGTCAGGTCTCCTGTCGATGAGGAACTTATGAGGGGTTCGTCGTTCTTTCTCGCAGACTGGTTCGAGGGTGCACTTAACCCTTGTGCCCAGTTTACACCTGAAACCAGCCCTAACGCTGCACAACACCCCTTTAGAATACGAAGAAACGCCAAAATTCCTGGGTCTTGTGTGGGACCCCTAACTCACGTGGCGACCTCACATCGCAGCCCTGGCGACTCGCTGCGAAAGGTCGACGGGACTTATCGAATCGGTAACATCCCTGAAGTTCGGCGCCGCATGGACACCGGAATGACGTTGTTCAAAGTAATAATACGATTGCGCATGGACTACGAAGCCTTTGTCCACGGTTCAGCAGCCAAAACTACGCGCGACCCTCTCTCGACCATCGCAAACAATGCTCTGCGTATCGCAACCGACGCGTTCCGCTACATCCCAATCGAATCCCTTAACGTGCTTGCTAACGAACTTCCACTTGTGCTCCGGTGAGACAATTTTTTGCTACAATACTATTTTAAGACTAGAAGTCCATTCAACAACCCGGCAATCAGCCACACCACCAACATATCCGACAAGCGCCTTTTCGCGGCTAAAAAGAATATATGCCCACCGTTTTCCCTACATGTGGACAACCTGCTGACCTCGCTGAACATCAATCGTAAAGATTCTAAGCCTTCATTCTCCTACCGAATTCTTAAAATTAACACACCAACATGAGTGGTCAACCCATCATCGGTCAACCTAGACTTGCAAGTGTACCCTAAAGTAACTACTCCTACCAACGCGTACCGGCAGGAATTCCTAAGACTACTTGAGGAAGAATATTTATAGCACCGCCATATAAACACTGACGGCTCCAAAACCGCGGACAGAGTGGGAGCCGCCGCTGTGTGCGAGGACATCCCACTCTCAGCCGCCCTCCCACATGAGGCCTCCGTGTTCTCTGCGGAGCTTCACGCACTCGAACTAGCCATCTCTACTGTCAAAACAGATCGCTTCTCCGAAAACGTCGTATTCTCAGACAGTCTGAGTGTCCTTGCCCAGCTGTAAACGATCCTCTACAAACATCCCGTTCGACGTAAAATGCAGCACAATCTCTGTGATGTCCGAGACAAGGCAGGCAGTTGAATTCTGCTGGATCCCCGGACACGCGGGAATAAGAGGAAACGAATTTGCGGACTCGCTTGCTAAACTGGCATCTACTCGCCAAGAACATTTTTTCGCAATACATTACCGGGACTGGTTCCCTATTATCAACTCCCTTATAACATCTCTATGGGTTGAAACGTGGCGACTGAGTGGACAAAAAAATTGCTTGCAGTCAAACCCTCAGTCGGAGAATGGGAAACAAAGTTCACCAACAGAAAAGACCAAGTGTTCAGCAACCGCTTGTGCACGGGACACACGTGGACGACTCAAAACACGCCACCTTGCCCATGTTACCACCAAGTGGCTATCAGCGTGAAACACTTACTGATGGATTGCAACGCGCTCGCGGCAGCCCGACGAGCAGTCTTAAATCTCCCGTGCAACCTACAAAGCCTACTCACTGACCCAACCTACCGTAAAAAGCTTATCGCTTCCGGAAAACACACCGGAATATACGAAGCTGTCTAAACTCCGAACACCTGTGCAAGTGAGGCGGTCTCTCCACCCCATTACGCACAGAGACAACACTACCTTTACGTAGATACGGGTTAACTCTTTACTCTCTTGTACGCGAGTATGCCACAATTGAAATATGTGCTTATTTTCATCATGACAAGACTAATAGTTTCGCACGCGAGGTCGTGCGAACTAACCTGAATCAATGACGGTCGTGCCCTACACATTAAACTTCTTTCTCACAAACATCTCACTGATCTATCTCCTCTTTGCTTTGTCCGTACTACAACTACGCACCTTTAGCGACAGTAACAATAGAGTTAAACGAAGCGCAGGTCTCTCCCTTTTGCGCTCGTCTTGCTGTTTTACGAGGAATAATTTCCAGGATTGAACTCTATCTCCTCTCACTCCGCCCCTAGTTGTGACTTCTTACGACATGAGTAGCTTATATAGCACCCAAAATGCCCTGAGTGATTCGGACAATGTATTGGTTAAATGTATCTAATTTTTTTGGGTGTCCGACTCAGCCGTTATGTATCTCGGACATTGAAATTGATATCAAGTTAATTACTTGAGTCAAATTAATTACTTGTTGGGACCTGAGTCAGATAACAGGCCAAAGAGGCTTACGGTTGGCTTAAGGCTGGCTTAGGGTTGGCTTACGGGCGGCGCAAACGGATGGGCCTAGATTGGCAAGGTGTTATGTTCCGAACATTTTAGTTTATATTAACTATTTATGTTTATTGTATTTATATATGTTTCTTCTTTAGATAGCTGTATAGCGTCTGCTCTGTCACTATCTGTTGCTCGCTATATATTTATTCGTTACTGCCAGGAATATTGTTATATTACATTTCTGGAGGGGTGGGGTGTAGGGATCCCCTAGGCAAAAAATTGGCTGTGCTCCTGGAATGTTCAGTCATGAGTCTTGGTGAACACTGTTCTTTGTCTTATCAGTAATTTCCACGGTTGAGTTGGTCATTATTTCTATGTTTTGAGTGTCTGTATCATTATATATTTATGTCTGGTTTAAGGATTCTATATATTTTTTTCTGCATATATGTTTGTATTCTCATTTAGTTGGGGTATAATTGACTCATTTGGAGTTGGTTTGTTGGTGGGTTCTTAGCGGTTGGATTGGGATATTATGTGGGTTTTGTTTGTTTATCATTATATATACTGTATATACTGTTTGTAGGAATAGTGTGGTAGGTATGTTTTATAGCTCGATTTGCAGCCTTAGTGTGCAATCGGCCCTGTATGGTACCACCCTGATATATGGTAACACCAGATATATCGGTGTTACCATTTATCCACATGTTGCAAATGGACCATGATCAAGCGTATGTAGACTGTTCGGGTGGTCTTATCTCGATTTTTTTTTGTATAGCGAGTATCGGTTAGATGCCCTATAGCGAGAGTAGCTGAACGATATGGATTTATTGTAAGTTATTATATTGTGTTATGTATACTTAGTAATGATCAGTTGATATACGTTTAAATTGTATTGTTTCTGGAATTTTAAATAGTTAGCTCATACAGTTATATGAATTTTTATGTTCACATCTTCCATGTAGCTCAATATTTCAGGCATAATTGGTCGGTTATTGCATCATATCAGTAATTTTATGTATATATGACATTCTGTTACGATTAAGTCGTGGTTACTCTAGTTGAAGAAGATTTAATTTACCCCTTTTTTGGTCCGAGTTGGAGCATAATTTCATCAGATTTTGTATATACTATAGAGTGTTCGTGTAGAAGTATTCCTCACCATTTACTTTGTTTCAATTGTGTAAATCGGTCCCACGTCCCGGCAACTTATTCACGTTTGTTGATTGGTTGGTTATATGCTATTTTTTCTCGTTCGTCATGGTTTTTTAATGTATGTTTTGGTTGTTTGATTTGATTTGAGCCTCATTTCCTTCTGTATGTTCTGGGTATGGTAGAAAATTGATCTTCTTCCTCTGTGATAACTCGTGCGTTTTAGTATATATATATATTTTTTCTCTGTACAGTTTCCATCTTCGATGCAAAGTATTGGGTATGTATACAATTATAAGAATATTAGGATATATTACGTTTGTATCTGGAATGTATAACATTAATTCAGGTATAATTTAGTCACATGTTGTATATTTTTAGTGTTTTATATATCTTTTTACATCCTGGCACAATCTTTGACGTGGATATTATGGATATAGAAGATTCTATTAGTTACAAACTTGGTCTTGTTGTTAGGTTATTGTATGTTTATTGTAGGACTCTACTTCAATGTTAAGAAGGAGTTAGAGTCACCTAGGCAAGCAAAGCTCGATGCGTTTACGTTTATTTGCATTAGTAGACCGATTTACTATGATGCATACCATAGTGTATTACAATTTTTAATGTGAATTAGAGCAGAGTAGAGAATTACGGAGTTATTTTATTATTGTTGTATGATTTTTTTCCACGTTAATCATAGGAATGTATGTTCTGAAGGTGTAAATCCGTAAATAAAAAAAATAAGTCTGTAAGTAATTGAAAATTCAAATTTTCGAGGGGAAAGAGAGCCAAGTCGGTCTATTGAAGTGATAACTTGGCTACTTAAGTAAGGTGTTATCCCTCGAAAATTTGAAATTTGATTGAAAATTTGAATTTTGAATTTTGCTATACAATTTTTTTACTTGTGTAACACGTACCTACGCTTGAACATACACATTCACTTACCTAAACAGCCTTATACACATACATACATACACAGTTGATGACCTAGGCGAGCAATGTTAAGCCTAATGGTTTGCGAAAAACAACATGAAATTAACTTATATTAGCTAGCTGCCTACCATGAATTTAGTCAGTGGAGTCATAACCATCAAAGTTGAATTAAAAATATATAAATATTGGTTAGGTGGGGTTAGATTTACCAGCACTTTGAATCTAACATTGCGTACAACTGATCCACATTCGAAAACCTTGCAACAAGTTAAGTGACTTTGTTCTCATGAAACCTATATGCTGAGTATCATCCAAACATGTAACGGAGATATCAAAAAATATTTGCTCCATCAGAAGTCGAGAAGTGTATTCAAATTGCTAATGACATGTTGAATATACAACCCTAGTGTAGAGATTCATACATATCAATACCATACAAAAGCTTCAAATTTGAATTAGATTACATAACTATTGGTTAGAATAGGTTAGGTATTAATGCATCTGGCAGTGTATAGCAATTCTTTTTGCATTCATTGATGTATGATCTATGTTGTCGTACATTGATATATATTTCGCTAATCATGTACCTTAGGCAAGATTTATATCCTAAATCTTGTTGACTGCGGACCTTACATCACAGAACTAAAGTAAAAGTGTTACAGTGGATATCTTCAATATTCGTTAAAATGACAAAAATGGTAGGAGCAACACATCCAACATTACAAAAAAAAATCTAATTCTAACAGTAAAACCATTTCTAAAACTCGCTAACGCTTTGACACCGAAAACAATCACTGAGATATGTGGGAAGCTTACATAAACGTTCTGAACTCTACAGTCTACTAACGAGCGATCACATAAATTTATACTTGAAACTAGTCGATGTAACACGCAAAGTCAGAAAT